>CAEFZX010030306.1:0-12732 GCA_903066825.1 Alfaro cultratus | reverse complement strand
TTATAAAATATATTTATATATTTTATATATATATATATATATATATATATATATATATATATATATATATATATATATATATATAATACAGTTTTGGCTCAATGTGTTCTCAGTAAATGCCCATTTTTAAGTCTAACGATTAACCAATTACTAAGTAGAGGATTCATTCAACAATTAACAAGAATATAACATCTACAGTCTTCCTTATTTCTACTCTTGAGGGTTCAGCCAATAAGCCCCAGGGAAAATAAGTGCAGCTCCTGGATTGGCTATTTTGCAAAGGCCAGCCAGTCACATCTCAAGTAGAAGTTCTGGTTCCCCAAGCTTCATTTACTTTCAAAGATTTTGAGTATGGAAAATCTGTAATTTTTCACACATAACTATTTTTGAGATTGGCACTATTCTATCCTATTCATAGCTTGCGTAGGGAAGGTAATTGTACTTGGGATCATGTTATAGTTGTTTAATTCTGTGGATGTTGTGTTTTTAGATTGATGACATGGTGTTTGCGGACTTCTGCACTAAGATTGGCGTGGAAAACATTAAAGAGTTTGAGCAGGAACACTTAAAACAAAAGGCGGAGCTCGACAAGAAACGGTAAAACACACATGTGTGTTTACATTGTTGTATGTATGAAGTTTAACCTGGCTAATCTGGTGGGTTTAATGACGAGTATGAAGAAATAAGACAGAAGAACTCCTCCCTTTACTGGTTTCTCCTGTTTTTCATCAAATTAATGTTAAAATCTGACAATAAGAGCTAGAGTAGACATAAAAATCAGTCTAAAAATAATAATTTAATGTATAAATTCAGCCAAACTTGGTCTTATGTGACAAAGCAATTACCTACCTCATTTTTAGTCATGAAATATCTCCCATCATCCCACTTTTTATTGATTTTAACCAAGCAAACAGATCCGATTACTGTTGGAACTATACGATCCAGAAGTCATTTAAATAAAACCTCTCCAACAGGAAGTAGGCTAAAAAAAACACATCAAGGTCAGAGGTCAATTTAAGAGTAGAGGTGAAGCATTTACACAAAAATATTAAAATGCACACAGAAACTCAAAGATAGAACCCTAAATAACCTGTTTAGACAGTTTATGAGAAAAAAACTACACTTCAAAGTCAATGTGGCTGAAATGAAAATAGTTGGCAGTTGTTGAGTGAATGACTATAACCAATTATGTTGAAGGAGTTTTTGCTTTAAATACTTTTTCATAGGTGAAATCATTTAAAAACTCTTTTTGAATTGACTCTTTAAGATTAAAATTGGTTGTTGATCTGAAATCTTAAAAAAATTTATATATATAGCCTACTTTTTTACTGCATTAAATATTTCAAGAAACAGTAAATTTCCCCTAATTTGGCCCCTGATTTACCCTCTGAAGACCCTTTTTGCATTGAAGATCGTTCACACTGTGGATTCAAGATTCATATATCTCTCCCCGTAGGCTGGAGTTCGAAAGTCAGCAGGCCCGCTTGAACGCTCAGCTTGAATATGAAGCAGAGCAGCTGGCTCAGGAGAGGAAGAAACTCAGCAAAATGGAAGACACCATCAGGAAGGAGGAGCAAGCCACAGTGGAAAGCAGAGAGGTGGATTCACTTTCCTGGTTTTTTTTTAGCAACAAAGAGAAATAGGAGTAAATAGTAAATAGTGTTTATCACCAAAATTAGTGATAAACACTAATTTTGGTTTATCAAAATTAGTGTATTTTGCAGAACCAAAATGGAAACAACATTTTTCACATCACACAAATCACATGATCAATAACCTGATGTTACTACTGGAGGAAAAGATGGGGAAGACGACAGGAAGTGGTAGAATGATGATGGCGTGTTATGTTTTTAAAATGACTTATCGCATGAATAAGATAAGATAAGATAAGATAAGATAGATAGATAGATAGATAGATAGATAGATAGATAGATAGATAGATAGATAGATAGATAGATAGATAGATAGATAGGATTTATTTGTCATTGTCATCCACAGATTACAACGAGATTGAGATCGTGCTTAATTCGAGTTGAGGTGCAAAATATACAGTATACAATATATATATCAGAAGATGGTTGCTGCACCTGGAGGTGTCGCAGAGTATACAGTATTACATTTTAACAAGCGATGTCAAGAACAGAAGTTGTTATGCCTTTGAATGCAATTTTAATGTGTTTCTTATTTTTTTTGACATGAGCAGAATATTGACCAAATTTTGCGCATATTTTGTAATGGCAATGTGCGCAACAAGTAGCCCAAACTTCGGTTTCCTCCCTTGGGTGTTATTGTCGATATAAGATAACAAGCATTTAGCTTTGTGTTGTTTGTTTATTACCTGTTTTTTCAGCTAACTTTCACCGTTTTTTCCGCAGGTTGAGAACAATTTCCTGGAGATGGTAGAGGAGTGTCAGAATAAGCTTCTGAAGATGAAGAACGAGCTTCTCCTTAAAAATAGCCAGGTGGCCTCAGTCAAAGCTGAGCTCAACCAGAAAACTCAAAAGCTGCAGGAGACAAACAAGTAAAGATCCCTCCAGTACCAGCACTTTCTCATCTCGTTTAGAGCAACCTGTCACTGCTAAGAAACAGACCAATCTGTACAGCTGCTGTGTCGTCTTTTTGTTTTAAAACTTTAAAATAGTCCACAGGCGTGCTGAAGTTTCCAGTCTCTTTAAAAGGTATGTTTTTACTCTTGAAAATAATTTGGATATATGGCTTCTTAACATCCAAAAGTAGTTAAACATTGAATAAAAATTGCACTAAAATGTGTGAATGAAATCATAATAGGATATTTTGGGCCTGCTGATTGGCTGCTGATATTTAACTACCAGGTTTCATTCTATATTTAAGGAATTTCTTCCAAACTTTTAAATTCATAGCTTCTTCAAAATCTACGAGTTTCATGTATAAATGTATAAATTCTATTTATTTTAGCACAGAGATGGTACAAAATATAAATAATAATTTTACAAACTTTAAAGAAAATACTATAATTCATACATAGCGGTTTAATCCAGGGCTTCCCAAACAGGATAAGCTTCTGTGTTGGGACCCACAAACAATGCTACAAAATATGTAGAGAAAATTTTATATACATAAAATACATATTGCATAACTGCTGCCTCGTTTCTTCTGATTTTAATAGGCCAAGCTATGCTAGCATGAGGAGCAAAGCAACTTGATAAATCTGACTGTCGGCCAATCAGAAGGATGAAGCGTGGCAAATAACATTCTAAATAATTATTTTAACTTATGTTCTATAAAAATGCTTGAAAAAACAGATTAGATTTTATGATGAAAATTTTCTAATGAAAAAAATGGTATTAAGATTTTAATTTTTAATTTTTGCCTCTTTTTCTCACTCTCCCTCCAGTTTTCTGTGGCCTCTCTGGCGCCCCCTGGTGTTTCAGTTATGCGTTAAATACAAACAAAATTAAAACACAAAAATTCAACAATTTCAATTCTAGGTTAAAAACAAACTAATGAATCAATCATTTGCCTGTTTTTACACCAGACTGTACAAGAAGCTTGTTGACGGGTGTATCAAAGGGTTTGGTTGAGGTGGAATTTGAAGCATGTTTGACCAAATTCTAATATCTACACTACTGGAGCCTGGAAGTTTATGTTTTTATAGACTAATGATCCAGAAAACTGCTGTTAGCATCCCGGTGTTTTTCTTCTGTGGTGTGCGTTCAGAGAGCTGACGAAGCTTCAGCGCGAGGTCATGTCCGCGGAGACGGCTTTGGAGCAGAAGCGCATGGCTCGACACAACATGCTGCTCGCCTGCAAAATCCAGGACCTGCGGATCACCATGCTGTCAGGCAGCCTCAACGAGATCAGCGAGGTGCAGGTGGGACTTCTGTTTCAGTAACTTGACTGGTTACGGAATGAAACTGGAATAATGTCAAACCCTTGTATTTGTCGTTTTGCAGCTCATGACGGATTCAGAAAGTACTACAGCCACAATGGACATTTATGAACGAGAAGCTCAGTTCGTTATTGCTTATTCTGAGCTGGAAGAGGAGCTCGCGGTGAGAAGAGGGTTATGATAGGTTGGGGGTTTTCACTATAGTTTAGTTTTATTTCATTGGTTTGTCTAATACAGTTATTTTTAGTTAGTTTGCTAGTGTGTTTGCTAGTTTTTATTAGTTACTATTAGTTAAATATTGCTTATTTTTTACTAGCTATAATAGTTTTAGTTTTTTCATATTTTGGTTCATTTTTGGTGCAGAATTCAAAAAGATAAAAGTATGGTATTGTGGTTATGTATTCATGGATCGGGTAATGAATACATAACAGAAGATGCCATTTTCAACAAAAAGTATTTGATTGTTGTAGAACAACCAACTGACTCTGGAGTTTTCTCCTGACTTTTGCTGTCGCCATTTTGTTTACTAGTGCTGTGACTTGATGTAAACTGTTTATGTGTGTGTGTGGGAGGGGGATCAGTTTCACATCCGTTCGAAAAGCTAATAAGTAGATCCAGAATTACAAAAACAGAGGATATTGTATCTATAATTTCATTTTGTTTTACTTAGTTTTGTAAACTTACAGTATAGCTCCAGTTAGTTATAGTTTGTATTTCGGTTAACAAAAAATGTTTTCTCAATTTCAGTTTTTATGATTTGGTTAGTTTTAGTTGACTGTAATAACCTCAGTCAACTAAAATTCAGCTGGGTGAGACAGCAGCTGAATTAGTTTTCCACTCAACTTCAGTTTAACGTTCAGTGTGCGTGTAATGACTGTATTTATTGACAGCGTCTGCGTGATGAGGAGCAGCTGGAGGCGCATATGGAGAAGCTGAAGGAGTCGGTCTCCTCTCTGGAAGAAGTGCTGCATCGCACCACTCCGCCTAACCTGAAAGCTCTGGAGAAAATGAGGGAGGTGAAGGACAAGCTGCAGGGAGTGACTGAAGGTGGTTTCATTTTCCTGTCGTTTTGTGTCTTTGCTCTTGTGTTTTACCTTCTAGCACAAAGATACTGATAACATAATATCTCCCAAGAATCTTAGCCAAACCCAAAAAAAGAAAAAGAAAAGTCTGTTCAGCTGTTGGGAGCTGAAAGAAGTACTTTGTGAAAATGTATTAGGGCTATACTTTCTGTTGAGATATCCAGAAAGTTTTCCGGTTCAGATTTGGCTTAACATTACACAACAAGTGCTTTCTGTACTTTACAACCTGCTGTTTTTTAAAACATAAGGACATTTGAGGGAGGGTGGAAATTCAAATAACCATCCCAGCAAAGTTAAAGTAACATTTATATTGTGACCAGTTGTTGTCTTCACTTGGAACTATTTTGTGACGACTTATTTCTTATCTTTCGATACATGTTAACGTGTTTAAAAACATGTCTACTGGTGACGATGTCAAGCAGAATCAGTGGAACGTCAAGTCATCACGTCTTCAGACTGTGTGTGTGTTGCTTTTGATGCACTTCCTGTCTCAGCTATGTGTGTGTTTTGGGTTCAGATATGTAGCTTTCACAGTGTCCTGCTGTGATTCATGGCTAACTTACTTTAGCCATGAATAGAATAGAGTATAATTTAATGTTTGTCAGTGTATACAGTATATGCACAATGAGATTAAGATGATGTCATTGTCTTATGAGTAAACATAAAATGAAAAAAAAATTCATAACTAAACCCTCTTTATTTGATTTTTTCCTCTCTTTCTCTTCTTTAAAGGAAATGACCAATCAAAGAAAAATATTCTCAAAAATTTCCTTTGCCTTCTATGAGCTTATTGGCGGGGGGAAAAAATCCAGATTTTCCGAAAATTACATCTTTCTAAATGACAAACTCATTTAATTGAATTTTCTTTTTAAATATAGGAGTCATCTAGCTGTCTGGGAATGAAACCTCGCTGTTTAATTACCCAATCAATAAGAAAATAGGTCCAGCTGTCACTGCTACTTTTACTTTCAAGCATTTGGCATCTTTACCAGAGCAGACACTGCCGTATATTTGAGTTGCATTGGTTCTACGACTTATTTATCAAACTGTTATTGCTACAGTGCCAAGTGTGAAGTAAGGCTACATCATTTGTATTTGGATTACCAAACCGGATGATGTTCACGTTACATATAAGAACATATAAGATCCATTGTTTCTTTATTTAGAAACAACAGTTTCTTAATAAAGTTTCTAAAATGCATTTTTAGTTTTAACTCTGACAGGCGATAAATGGGTGCTAAACTTGGACATTCTCTTCCTCACTCAGCCTTTGACGCCAGCACCAGAGCAGCCAGGAGGTGCAACCAGGAGTTTGAGCAGGTCAAAGCTCAGCGGTTCCACCTCTTCAGTCAGTGCTTTGAGCACGTGTTGCTCGTCATCGATCAGATCTACAAACGGATATGCAGAAACAGGAGTGCCCAGGTGAGAGCACTCCATACAAACCCCCTCTGAGGACCGCAGGTGGTGTAAAACCCAAAACCACAGCAGACACAGGAACAAGTCGGCCATCTTTTTCACTGCTCGCATTTTCTCTGCAGAAAAACAGCGAAAAGAAACGTCTTATTTGCCGTTTTTTTTATTCCTTATTAAACTGTTGGTCTGTTCTTAAATTACCATGTCTGAATTTGATCGTTACATGAACATTTTCCATGGTGTCGCAAGGCCATTCTGAATGCCGAAAACCCAGAGGAGCCATATTTAGGTGGCATCAACTACAACTGTGTGGCTCCAGGGAAGCGCTTCATGTCCATGGACAATCTGTCTGGTGGAGAAAAGGCCATCGCCGCTCTCGCGCTGCTGTTTGCAATACACAGGTAACCCGGGTTACCAGGTTCAAAGAAATCATTTGCAAAGTGTAATTGTTATTACTATTGTTATTTTTGTGTCCCTCATTAATGAATTAAGTCTTGTGCCTCTTCCTTTAGCTTCCGTCCAGCTCCTTTCTTCATCTTGGATGAGGTGGACGCAGCTCTGGACAACACCAACATCGGCAAGGTGCAAACCTTGTTGCTACGGAGAACACATCTGGACAAAAACAGCAATAAGCAGAAATAAATAAATGGCTCCATAAAATCATGTATGTGTTAACTATTGCATTCAAAAAATAAAACAATAAGAACTTTCCCAAATTATTTTCCGGTACAGAATATGGGAAGAAAAAAGATAGGAATGTATGGAATGAAAAGATAGTCATTAAAATGTAGTAAATCCAGAATATGGGAAGAAAAAAGAAAAATAATGAAATGAGAAGTGATAGTCAATAAAAGAACAGTAAATGAATATTTTTTAATAAGGGGTAAAAAATTTAATGAAATTGTAATAAAATAAAAATTATGAGAGGAATAAAGAAAGAACAAATAATGTAACAAAATGAAACAGTAAATAAAAAAATCATACTAAATACACAATATGAAAAAATAAGGAAATAAAGGAAGCCGATAAAAACAATACGACTGTAAATAAAATGGAAAATTAAATAATAGTGATTATGCTAAAACTCATACTGTTGAAAACGATAAATATTTATGTTATGCTGTGTAATCCCAAAAAGCTGGGAACGTTCTTATCTATTGGATTCGATATTTAGCACATAAATTACTTTATCAAGCCATTTATTTACTTTTGTTTATCACCAATAATGTCCGGATCTGTCCTCCATGTGCACTGCAGACAGGACGCTCGCTGTTGGGCTTTAGCTGCTGATGCATTAGTTGGTCAAACTTTTTTTTCCAACTTGAATACCATGTTGTGATTTGTCTCCAGGTGACGAGCTTCATCAGAGAGGAGTCCAGAGAGAACATGCAGATCATCGTCATCTCCCTGAAGGAGGAGTTCTTCTCCAAAGCCGACGCCCTCCTGGGAGTCTACTCTGACGTGGGACACATTTTCCACGTTGTTTATTCAGTAGAAATACGTCCGCGCTGATGTTGTTTTTCTCCTCGTTTTTCCAGTTGGATGGTTGCATGTTCAGCCGCGTTCTGACCCTGGACCTGCGACCTTTCCCTCTGGCTGAAGAGGAGAGCGACAACGAAACGGACAAGGAGACCCGAGCAGACACAGGATCGGAGTCCTGTTGCCCGGAAATTCCTTCATGAACCAAATCACTAGTTTGCAGTTCAACTCTGTTTTGAAAAAAAACATGTTCTTTTAGTTTCACTTTGTTATTGCGAAATGCTAACAACTGTTTTCTGTTCTAAAACGTGTTTGTTTGCAGTTCCTTGAGTGGTAAACTTAAACCTCTGGGTGTTTACCGTTGATTGACCCGCTGTAAGAACTGCTTGTGGGTCCAATTCTGTCATCTATAGTCAGTAACATGACAGGAAGATCAGGAAAGAGTTCAGGTTTAAATACAGTTTTAAAGAACAAAGGTTTTTATGTTATTTTTATTGAAAAAAAGAAAAAAAATGTCCATGTTTGTAATGTTTTGCGTTAAGGGTTATGCTGTAAGCAAAATTCCTGTTCATTAAAAATACATTGAAAACATATTCTGGTATATTTCTGTGCTAATGACTGAATCATTTTATAATGTGGGAGATAAAGCAGTAACCTTATTTATTAATGTTATTATTTGTGTTATTTGACATTTACTAAACAGAAAAACTGCAAGACTGAAGAAATCTTTTTTTTTTTTATTTCAACTAGTTCTTTCCCTCCGCAGCAGCAGGGGGCAGCAAAGAACCAAGCGGTGCTTCCGGGCTTAATATTTACGGAAGTAGGCAGATCATCAGAAGTCTAGTGGTTTTTGACGAACGGAACATAAAAGATGGTATTTTCTCCTCCACATTTTAATTATAGATCTTTAGTAATTAAGAAGCTTTGTGTTGCTGCCGCAGGACAGATCTCCGCTGTTAAGACGTGACGAATCTGCTTTTGTAGTTCTTTTAAGATCCCATCACGTTTTCAAGCTCTGGTTTGCTTGAAAGACGATCCAGAAAACAGCTGATACCAGCTCCGAGTAGAAGGTGACGTTTGCACTCAGGTGCCGTTACCATGGGAAACGAACAGAGTGGAGATGCGGAACATAAACACTCCGATTACAGCACATCTGGTAAGATCACCCGCCTTACCTTAGGAATAGCCACGTTAAATAATAGTTTGTGTACTGCAGTCTAAGTTGTGGTTGTGGAGAAGCTGCTCAGGTGGAATCCATCTCTGACTCTGGTGTCATTTCAGCGGCGCCATCCCCGGCCAGACAGAAGGCAAAGATGGATGACATCGTGGTTGTGGCTCAGGGGACTCAGTCACTGAGGAACATCCACAACGACCCCGATGTGATCAAGCTCCAAGAGATCCCCACGTTCCAGCCGCTTCTGAAAGGTACGAGGCGCCGCTGGCTTCTCATGAAGATTACAAGCTGGGGTGGGGAGGTTCAAAGTGTGGCACGGGGGCCATTTTTGACCGCTAGATTTTTTTTCTTTGGCCCCACAACCACGATTTAAGAATGGTACATATACTGTATGGCCCGCGAGTACAAGGCAGAGCAACTAGATAAAAAATTTTTGGCTTTTTTTTACTTTTCAGGTGGAAAATACATCGGTTAAATACAAAGTACTCACTTTTTAATGATCACGCTTTGCACTTTGTTTTTTTTAAAAATTATTATTCAAGTATGTTCATCAGCTTTTACTCAAAACCAGACCTGGATCCACCCAAATCTTAATTTTATTTAGTCATAAAACAAACAAAAACTAAACACAGCAAAAGTTTTTCAAGGAATACTGAAAAGTTTTATGACAAAAAAAAAAGAATAACCTTATGTTGTGACCCTCAAAGACTTCCAACGTAACAGTTTTAGTCCATATGATAAAAAGTTTGGACGTCTCCGAACTAGAGCCAAGCAGTATCCATGCTTTGTGTATCTAATCTGGTGGAAGAAATAGCTCAGACTTAGAGCAGAAAGGAACCAGGGTATTTATAACTCTGGAATATTTTCACCAGAAAATCAATTAATTTGATTTTCTGGTGGTTTTAAGTGCATAACTTTTGAGCAGGAAGTCAATGATCCAAGCTTTGCTTTGCTCGTAAAAATCTAAAAAGTGTCGGCTCACTTTAAGTGAAATCAAGTTTATTTGTGTATCACTTTTCAGAAACAAAGCAGTTCAAAGTGCTTTACTCCATGAAAACATCATATAGACACTAATTATGAAACAAGCAATAAATATTACATTTTGTCAAATGTCATCGTCAAAAAAAAACACACATCAATGTTCCAGTCGTTATGAATCAAAATCAATTCTAGACGCCTAGGTTTTGTTTTATTTTGTCTTGATTTAAAGGAACTCAGTGTTTCAGCTGCTTTACAGTTTTCTGGAAGTTTGTTCCAGATTTGTGTTGCATAGAATCTGAATGCTGCTTTTCCATGCTCGGTTCTGGTTCTGGGGATGCAGAACCAGGAGAACCTGAGAGGTCTGCAAGGCTGATGCGACAACAGCAGATTTTTAATAGATTTTTTCACCAGCAAGTTTAGTTTGTCTTATTTCAAGTGTACTGGACTAGAAACTAGACCAAAACTACTTGGTAAGATGTCGTGTTTTTGTTGTGAAAATAAAACCTAAGGTGACCAAATATCTTCAGGACTCATCTAAATATTGTTATTAAGGCGACTTTTTGGAGGTTTAGATTACAAAAAAATATCTCAAACTTTTCCTTTTCGCTCTGATCCACAAGCTTTCCTTGCCTCCAACATGCCTCTGCAGATCTTTCGTTTTATGTTTGTCTCTCCACAGGAGTGCTGAGCGGTCAGACGTCCCCGAGCACCGTCTCTCTGGAGAGGCTGGACCCGGCCCAGGTTCTGCAGCTCTGCATTCGATACCAAGACCACCTGCACCAGTGCGCTGAAGCCGTGGCTTTCGACCAGAACGCTCTCGTCAAGAGGATCAAAGAGGTTGGAACTTCAATGAGACCAAACCAGAGAAGAGTTATATACTATCCCCCCAGTACAAACTGTCTGCCGCCTTTTTTTTTTTTTTTTTTTTTTGCCCTTTCAGATGGACTTGTCTGTGGAAGCCTTGTTCAGCATAATGCAGGAGCGCCAGAAGCGCTACGCCAAGTACGCCGAGCAGATCCAGAAGGTCAACGAGATGTCCATGATCCTGCGGCGCATCCAGATGGGGATTGACCAGACGGTGCCGCTCATGGAGCGTCTCAACAACATGCTGCCAGAGAGCGAGCGGCTGGAGCCCTTCAGCATGAGGTCAGAGGGTGAAGCTGCCTCCAAGTAGCCCGAGCTGGACCCAAACCCAGCCGCAGAACAGGTGGATGAACGTGGACTGCTTTGACTCTGCCTGTTTTGGTGGAACTAATAGCGATAAGTAAGTAGCTCGTCTAGTCCTGCATGTTTTCCCAACATGGGGAAGGAGCAGGGAAAAGTTTCGCATCTTCCTCTTGGATACAAACCATGTAAAAATCATGGAGACACTTGCCAACAAAAAAAACCACAGAACTAACAGAAGGCTTTTTTGTTTTTTTCGGACCACTCGTCTCACTTTACAAATCATGGCTGAAATCTGCCTTTTAGTTCCAGCTCTGGTGTTTTGTCCTGAGCGTCGTGATCAAGACCCTCTAATTGGTCTTGATCAAACTGAGAATGTTCTAGATGGACACGACCCACAAGTCAAAGAGTCAATATTTGCTTTGAGTTTTACTAGAATGGTTTGGTGTGGAGTATGTTGAAGTAACACCAATGGATTAAACCAGTGCTTTTAAAAAATCCGGAGCTAATTGCAAAAGAAATTACTGACGAGGCTCAGTGTTTTTTCCGTTTCAGGATCTCAAAGAAATCTCAGCCTTATTATTGTTTGCTGGCGAGTGACAGCTGGACAGCCCTGCCTACCAACAGGAAGTGGGAGTTAAAGAACCGTCTGCTCTTTCCTTCAGGAAACCGATCAAATAAATTTCACTGCATCTGATTTAGAGTCGAACCCGAAGTCTTTGCAAACACACAGCCATGTTTAGAAGGATGTTGGCTCCAGTTTTGGTGTCCATATTAATAGTCAGTCTTATACATCAGCGGGTAAAAATTGATGCACGGCGTGTTTAAGACGTCTGCTGGGATGTAGCTCCGTGTTGTTCCCCATAATTAGCGTCATAATTTTCAAATGCTTGAGTATTGTTTATGTACCTAAAAATGCTTAAATATTAACACAGCTAACCTGACAGGGCCCTGTGAGGATGGTCGCAGAATACGCATCCATAAAAAAATATTTTGCCTCTTTCCACCTCCAAAAGCAAACGTGTCGCCCTGGGCTAGTGCCCTTGTAGAGAGCAGGTGGAGCAGCAGGAGAAGCTCCAAGCACTAATGACAGAGGAATGGGTCAAAAAGGTGAATTATACAAGTTGTGATACTGTAAATATTGACTGTTTACATAAACCTGTTTTTTTTTAATAAAAACCTTCAAAGTGAATAAAATGTCCTAAGTTATTTCTCCTCATGCAAGTTCTATAAGTTAAAGGGTAAAAAAGGTTACGTCCAGCAACACACACTGGGTTGGTTGGTTTTTTTCACTAGGTGGCGCCAAATCTGCTTTTGTTTTTTCCTGTATGGTCCAAAATGCAGTCAATAAAAGTTCAGTTATTTCACAAACTCAGTCATTAAGTGAAACACATTATATAAATTAATTAGACACAAACTGATGCTCTCAAGCCTTTTTGTTGTTGTTGTTGTTGTTGTTGATTTTCTGTTTACAACTAAATTCAAACGCATCTATCAATCAATCAAATTTTATTTGTATAGCACATTTCAGCGGCAAGGCATTTCAAAGTGCTTTACATCATATCAAAAAA
>CAEFZX010030305.1:0-170012 GCA_903066825.1 Alfaro cultratus | reverse complement strand
AATCCATAAAATGTTTAGAAAATCTGCTGTGCATAATAATTTGGAACAGTGCATTTTGAGTTTTTCATTTTTGAAAACAATACTGTTCTCATGGGGAGCTTTGTTCAGTAAAATTTGATTCATACTGTAATAGTTCATGACTTGAAAATTATACTGGCCATCATTTGCATTGACCATTTAAGAAAATCTGAGAAAATATCACTTGCATAATAATTAGGAACACGGTGTAAGTCTAGAAACAACATACCTCTGAGAGCTCTGTTTTCATGCAGGGTTCCACCTGAGGTGTGTGTTTGCTCGCAGGGTCTCTGCCGGAGCCTCTCCGCCTCCCGGTCTAACTCGGCCACTGTGCCCTGCAGCTTCCGGACTTGCTCGTTCAGACGCTCCTGGTCCAGTTGCAGCTGGTTTCTTTCTCTTGTAACCTGGGCGTAAGCCTCCTGAAGATTCTCCTCGCTGTGCCTCAGCCCACCAGAGGTGGCTCCCTGCTCCCCTCTTGCTGTCAGCCGACTGACCAGAGCTTCAAGCAAGGTGAGTCTGGTGAGAACTTCATCCATCTCTGATTTGGCACTTCCCCCGGGGCAACTGGACTCCTGCGGACTCATTACAGCGAAGGAGTAGACGCAGCGTCCGTTGGGGTCATTGGAGCGGCTGAGAGAGGCTTGACCTTGGCTTTGGGAGAACACAACAAAGCAGGATAAAGAGAGGAAAGACAAGAGGAGAAGCATTTTGGAAGTCTTGATTGCAGCTTTGTCTGTTTCTGTCTCTGTTTTCTGTCTGTCTGTCCCTGTCAGTGCAAGTTGATGCCTGAATCCCAGCAGAACTCAGTATTTATGCAGAAAAGAGGAGGGGATGGACCAACCAGGGGGCGTGGAGTGTTTTTGTGAGTGCTCCATGTGTTTCTTGTTTTTTTGTTGTTTTTTTCTGATGGTGAAGAAGGTGTGCCGAGACGGACAAACAACCTGAAAACCAGAGTTAGGTGGTTACGTTTACTTGAGTACATTTTGGAGAAAGGAATGGTTTTATAACAGGATTGCTACTCTTACTTGAGTAAAATTTCTGGATACAGTAACTTCACTGAATAAAGAATAAACATATATTAACCAGAAATTCACTAATCTCAGTTTCATGGTTGCGCTTTATGTTAAAGTGAGACCTCTTGTTTGGACACAATCTTTGTTGTTCTACTGTAATTTCCATTAGTATCTGCTGAATGTTGTGTCATGTAGAGATGAGATGAATAATGTAGTAAACACCAAATGTAAGTACTAGTTTCAAATTTTATATTAAAAAAAAATATTGAGGGAAAAACAATTTGGTGTTATCAAAATGCAAGAATTTCAACGTAGCTTCATATTGTTGTCTGGCGTAATTTTTTAAATATTAAAATAATATTAAATACTTTTCTTTTTACTCTAACTTGAGTAATACCTTGAACGGCTACTTTTTACTTTTACTTGAGTCAATTTGAGATGAAGAAGAGCTTCTCTTACTTGATTTCAGCTTTTGTGAACTTTGCTGAAAACCTATAAGCGGAAGAATAAACCTTTTTTTCCCCTCCTTTACTGAATTCCTGCTTTGTGTCTCAGCGTTTGGTTTGCCTCTGCAGGTTGTTTTGACCGGACAATATCTTTTTTTTATGTGTCTAGCCGCCTTCACCGGCAGCTTTGTTTACTTCCTCAACAACTAATAGTTTTCCCATTAAACCACTGCACAATTAACCGTAATAAACCCAGTTTGCGGCCACAACACAAGGTGAAATTACGACCGGAGGGGGAAAAGGTGGTGGAGGAGGAATGTGTCGGCAGCGACTTCCGGGGCAAGATGGCGCTTCAGATGGCCGGAGAATGTAGCTGTAGAGCCGAGCCGCATCACAGCTGGACAGGATGTCTGGCTCAGGAGGCGTAACGTGACTGTTGCCTGTTTTTGTCTGAGAGACCCTGAAGTTCAAATAAGAGATCATTTATGCCGCTACCGGTGCATATTAGTGGAGCTGTACTGTGTAAAATGAACAATTTCAACAGAAAAATAATCCCTTTTGGCCTTCAGCAGTGTGAGGCAAATGGTTTTTTTTTTCCAACTCTAAGTGGAGACGGTAAATATACGTAACAGGCTTTGGCATATAAATGTGAAGTGGAAGGACGTTGGTGCAAGAAAAATCTGGAAAGAGTGACGTATACCGGAGTTGGGCAGATCGATCCAAAAGAACATCGGTAATACCAATACTAATTCTGTATCACTTTTGGTTCGACACAAGCGTACTAGGATCAATACTTTAGTTTCACATTCCCTCTGGAATTTTTATTTTATTTTCGTATTTTAGTTTTTCTACTCTACATAAAAAAAAAGTTTCAGTTTTGCTCCCATATTATATTTTGCACTTTGCTTAATCACTAAAAATGCACATAAATCCTGTTAAAATGTTATTAATGTATTTTGTCGACACTTTTAAAATTGGTCAAAATTCTTTCCTTTGTTTGAACAAAACAGTTCAAAGGAAAAACACAAAAACACATAGAGGTCAGAAGTTTGATTATATGAAAATATCCATTATTTATATTAAATAAAAAGTATCAGTATCAGCGATATTGGGCCTGTATTTATTTGGTATTGGATTGATACCAATATATGCAGTATTGCACACCTCTGTCAAATATCATGCACTCCATAAATCTGGACTTAATGGTAGAGTGGCAACATATTCCTGGGATATTCTTGTGTGACAATGACCCAGTCAAAGTCTATCCATCGGTACCTGCTTATCCTTGCAGGGTCATGGGGAGGCTGGTGCTTACGGTGCTAAAATGTTGAAGAAAAAAAAAGCACTTTGTCACCTCATCTCGCTCTGCTTCTAAGAGTTATTCTCTATTTCTTGTTCGTCTTCCATATGGACACAAAGTATTTACCTCAACATACACATAAGAAGTGGAGGAAAGTGCTGGGGTGCTCAACTGTGTTTCCATGAGATCAGTCCGCTGCTTAATTAATCTGTCTAGTCTCCAGCCCACGGAAAGTCTCCTGGTTCCACGGTGTTTTTGCCATGGAGGTGTGTTTTTCTTGCGCAACGTAGTGTTTCAGGAATTCTGGTAAAGCCTCTGCCCCAGAGTGAAACCAGAGGGGACCATGGCAGGAAACTAGAAGCTCTGCCATAAGCTCCCCCAGAAGGCAGAGCCCAGCCGAGCTGTTCATCACGCTCATCTTTAGTTATGAACACAGTAGTTGGAGAAAGGTTTGATTTCACTGTTTGTCACATAGAATGGTTGCTGATTTTGAGCCTGCTTTTGTTCAAGCAAGATGGCTTGTATCTCCATTTTCATGTATTTCCAGTCAGAACCTTAGAAGCACACATAGTAATTTATTTTTATTAAGAGTTTGCATTATTCTTTTTCTAAGATGGGATAATTACACAACAATTTCAGCAATTTCTTTTTTTTTAATGAGAATTTTAGACACTTTTCTGTTTGAATATTTGAGTTCATTTCTAGGTCATTTTAATTGGCAATATAATTCATTTCCTTTATGGTTGGGTTTAGCCCAGCCGCTGCCTTCCCACACAATTCCACTTTAGTCAGGAACTGATCTCACCTAACAGCTTTCACCCATATACTTCAATTTGTCCGGCACAATTTCTACCGAGCCAATCAGCAAACAGAAGGAGAAATGGTGAACGATGACGTCGAAGCCCTTCAGTCCGTGTTGGCCATGCCTCCAAATATTGAATTAACATCAACAGCCGCCTGGCACTTTTCTCTTGGCAGTGGAGGATGGTTGTTTACAGTGCAGGAAATTTCCGGTATGCCCCATCGCATCGAACCGGCGCGTTCCATACCTCACCGGCAGACGTTAGCTATCGGGTAACATTTAGAGCAGAGTCAAAGTAGGAAACTATCGTTTCTCAAAAGCCGAGGGTCCAGACCAGAATGTGGGTCAGTTAATTGGATTCCAAAAGCAGAGATTTTCTGCTTTGTTCGGGATTATTGTCCCACTGGAACGATCACTTGTGTCTATGTTTTTTTTCCCAATAGCCTAGCTTAGAAGTGGGGAGATCTGGTGTTTTCCTCCTTAATCGCGCCTAATTTGAATGACTATGTCATTGGCTGGTTCCAGTAAAACCTGGTGACAGGTGGACATAGGTTGAGTAACAAGAGCTCCCTGGGAACTAGAACTGCGGCCTCTTCTTGAGAGTTTGATCGGTTATTTGTGTGGTCGACTTTGCTTTGCTCCTTCAAAACATACTCTTTGTCATCGCTAAACCTCTTTTTTCTCTCCGACCATAAAGCTTTTCTCCAGAACTCGCTTAGCGTGTCCATGTGGGCAGCTGAAAATTACATTAACACTTGAAGGTACTTGAAGGGAATGACAAAACATTTCGAACAATGTATTGTGGAGTAATTTGTTTGATCGTCTGATGTAAATTATGGCATGATCAATTAAAAAAAGAGCATAGAACAACATTCTCAGATGGAGAAACAATAAATAGTTGGTTTGGCAGTTCTCTCAGAAGCCCTCTGAAAGTACAATTGCAGAGTTTGTCGGCAGCACATTTTTTCCAGGATTATTTCCAAAGGGACATTTGTCTGAAGGTGAATTTCATAACACCGCACAATAGAGAGAAAGAGACCTGGGGCTGTTGTGGTAGTCTGTGTGCGGAGTTCACCATCAAAGCAACCGTTGAAAATCTAGATCGCCTCCTCAAGGTCTGCAGAAACAGTCTGATTATTGATTTCCTATGATGGAAA
The DNA here is from genome assembly GCA_903066825.1 of Alfaro cultratus. Classification (NCBI taxonomy): domain Eukaryota; kingdom Metazoa; phylum Chordata; class Actinopteri; order Cyprinodontiformes; family Poeciliidae; genus Alfaro; species Alfaro cultratus. Next base: position 165,276 of record CAEFZX010030305.1, on the reverse strand, counting down.
GCAGGCACAGAGTCAAATAATACCTCACTTCTCTCAGATATTTATTCAAACAGTGGCTGCAACATATTCCATGCGCTCAGTGATGTAATGATAGTCATTTGCTCACCAGACTTGCTTTTACAGGCACAAATTGTTGCGTAACATGTCTACACTGGGGCTTATTTGACTTGTTGATGTGAAACCTGAGAATAACAAGCCATATGGGTGCTTAGAGCCGGAACACCTCCTCTGGAAAGGTTAAAAGTCTCATTTTAATGATATGCCTCAGTACTTTGGCTGAAATTGTTTTGCTACTTGGAGCTTTCTGTGAGCTTTAGAATGGCTAAAGCTTCTGACCTGAGAGTGAAAGGGCTTTTGATGCTACAGCTAAAACAAATCACGGCTGATTTACCACACAAAATTATGGCGTATGGTAGGAAACACTGCCTGGACTGTACTTTTAATGTTTCGTTCTTACCAGGATGAGCAGCAGAGGCGGACTGGCCATCGGGACATTCCCCGGTGGGCTGGTTGCTGGCTGCTCAGGGGAGGGACCTAAGGTTCGGTTCGTACTGCAGTTGCTATGGGGGAGACAGATGCTCCTGACCCGCTCTTTTCATTTTCTTTGGCCTTCTGCAGCTGCACCAGTGCAGAGCAACACACCAAGTTGCCAAGCTTCATGCAGAAACGCGCATGCCTGCAGAGATGTGCTTGCCTTGTTGCGGGAACGCGCATCACGCAATACTTTCACATTGATGAGAAAACAGATTTAAATATGACTGACAAGGAGACTTTAAAAGTGTTTGTAATATCAACATGTTTAAAATAACATGTTGATATTCTTTTAAGCCAGTTCTATAGGACATTTTCCTTTGACGTATGATGTGAAACATTTCATATCATATGTCAGTGTAATGTCCACTGCTAGTCTCAACCTTGAGTAGATTTACCTCAGTTTTTGTAGTTTGCATTTATTCACTGCTGGTGCTTTACAGCATTTCTCTGGAGTTTAACATTATTATTATTATTATTATTGCCAACACATAAAATTCAAACTTTGTATTAGCAAAACCAAAAAGTCAAGGAGCAAAACACCAGCTCAGATTGTCACAACTATAAGCGACTTGACAGATTCACACTTCTTACAAAACGCTGCACACGCTTATGCTATTCCTTTGACAATGAGATTGATCGTAATATTACCTCCTTACAATATCAAAGCAAAAGATTTTCAAACTGTATGACGAGTTTTAGGGTTTATTTTCATTTTTTTGTTATTTTTGTGCAGCTCCCCAAATTGCAGATGATCAAGATTAGAACAGCAACAACAGAAAACCTCACAATGATATGAAAAAAAGTCTAATCGATGAGAAACAGGTAAGAAATAAATGCAAAAACAACACATTAATGTTCGTGGACGCAATGTGACGAAATATGAAGACGTCAAGCGGGTTGTGTAGACTGGAAGACGTCAAACCTAAACAATGTGTGTGATTGCTGCCTGTCTCGCCAGGGACTGTGAATCAAAGCGACTCGCAAAACTCTGAAAACAAGGTGCTAACTTGTCTGCCCATTACTAATATTTATGTCTCTTCTGGCATCTAAATGAAACTAATGTCTACCTGTACACTGTAATTCTAACTATCTCCTTGCAGACCATCTCCTCTCAGTCATGTTGCTTTAAAGTGATTTTGGCCGATGTCGATTATTTGTCTAAAAAGTTACTAAATATATCAACAAAGTCAATGAGTCGGCAACAGTGGGGTGACCGTTGTTAGCCACTGGTGTGCAGACTTCAGCCGGTCTATCAGCACAACGTTTTTCACAGCAGAGCAAAACGGGACAGTAGCTGATTTTCAAACCGTTGCGGAAGTAGATCATATCGGTGAATAAGATCGGTTTCTCATGCGAGCATCAGCCAATCGCAATCACTCAAAATGAAGGAAAACAGGGCCGGTTTATAGGCCAGGAGCCTCACTTTTTACTGTATATACTGCTCAGCCGTAATATTGTAATCTCCTTGATTGTTCTCCACAAACTGTGTAATCTGACACCTGTCTCTCAGAACCATCTGCAATTTGAGCAGCAGTATCAGATCATTATTTGCTCCCAGCATGAATAACTAGTTCACTCCTTTCTTTGGACCACTTTACATACTGATCACTGCAGACTGGGAGCATCTCACAAGAGAGGTGCAGTTTTAGAGCTGCTCCGACCCAGTTGTCTGGTCCTCACTGTCCAAATGCTCCTGACATTTCCAGTTTGAGGACACGATGTTAACAGGCAACTCATTCATAAACTCCTCAGAGTTTATGAAAACAAGCGTCTTGGATGTGGAATAACTACAATTGCTTACAGGGCCATTGTGGATAGGAAAAAAAGAGGAGTCATTTTTGGCTGAAGAACTCAGAAGTTTTCAGATTAATCTCAGAAATTTTCTAGAAAAAACACACAAACTCATAAAAGTGAGTTTCGGAAGGCAAATGTTTTTTTACTTTTGAAACCCAGATTTTTTTTCTACAAAATTCTTGGATTCTCAAACTCAGAAATTTTCTATATTTTTCTGGACAATCTTTTAGATTAATCTTTTAAAAAATTGTTTTTCTAGCAAATTTTTAGAAAATTTCTGAACTCATGAATTCAGAAATTCATGAGTTCAGAATTTTGAGTTTTTTAGAAAAAAAAAAACTCAGAAAAAAAATTTCTGAGTTTTTTTTCTAGCAAATTTTTGACTATTCAATCTCAGAAACGTCCGAGATTTTACAGGAAAATATCTGAGATTAATCTCAAATTTAGATTATTTTTTTCTCACAAATCTTCGAATTTTGGTGCTCATGAATTTCCTTAGTTTTCTAGAAAATGTCTAAGATCATTCTCAAAATGTTTTTTTTGTGTGTTTTTGGCTTAAATTTGCTCCTTTTTTCATCGACAAATGGTCCTAACACGCCGTCCTAAATAACCAATGAGGTCGTAGTGGCGGAAGACAAACGATAGAGTAGATCACTTGCGCCATCTAGCGTTCACCCCATCGTGCTGCGTCGACTCCTGAGGCCTGTCCATGATGACAAGGGCAAATTCAACACTAATGACATTTTGTGGCCTAGAAATGAATGAGCGACCCTAATAGCTTTGCTTTCTCTGCCCTCGGTGTATTTCAAGTCTGCTTTCACAGCCAGAGGCTCTTTAGGAACAAATTAGACCTCTCCTTCAGATCAACGACAGATCTCATCTGTAAGCCAAGAGAAGGCTCTTCCTCCAGCAGCGGGCGCAGATGTTGGCCTGTGAGAGGTTAAGACAGCATCCATTCCGCATGACCGCCTCCACCAGCAGGAATCTCGGACACTAGTGGCAGTCTGGGCCCAAATGTCACACTCTTTCTATATTGAATCTGTCGTGAATCCCGCCTGCACTCGCGAGGCCATGTTTCCCACCTCCTTCCCATTTCTTTCTTAATTTTTGATTTTTTGCAGTGTGTATGAAACAAAGCAATATGAAACGATATATACGAATGAATATTGTTTTTTTTTTGTTTTTTTTACAACTGGTACTTTCTGCTCCCACTGCGGGGATCTGAAGAGGCGCATCCTCCTATGCGTGTTGCAGCGATGCGCAGCCGTGCCGCATGACTCACGACGGGGGCAGGAGCGGCGAAGGGGATGTAAACAGGAGGCCGGCCGCGCGAGGCCTAACCTGTACCCGCTCGGCCAATGGGAAGCCGCGCTCCGCCGCATCGCTCGCCGATCCCTCTTCTCTCATTGGCCCTCCGTCGCGTCGATCGCAGCTTCGCAGTCACACCGCAGAGAAGCGGGGAGAGAGAGAGACGAAGGAGATAGAGAGAGGGAGATAGCGAAAAATAATATGATTAATCTGTCAAAGGCGAATTTCTGCTCGCGCTGACGTTCGACCACAGGTGCGCGGTTTACTTTGCGGACTGTGAGCCGACGGCGTAGCGGCAACAGGAGCGCGTGGCGCTTGTGTAACCTCGCGGAGCGTCGACGCTCGTCTTCCGCCGCCTGGTCGTTTCAGCACCGGACAGCGACACACCGGCGAGCCGAGACGCGTCGAACCAGGAGGGGGCGAACCCCGAGGTTGAGCTAGCCTCTCCCCCTTCTGCCACCCCCACCAACGACACGACAACACAGGTGAGCTTCACCGCTAATAATGTCACGCGTTCATCTGACGCTATCTTTTTTAATTCATTAAATGTCGAGCGACGTGAGCGCGTGCAGAAGGGCAGGTGGCTCGGTGTTGCTTTATTTGGTTTTTGTTTGCATTGTGAAGAAACTGAGCTCCGGTTGGTGAATGTCCTTGACAGCAAAAAGGTTTTCTGGACGTATGTGTGTTTGTGTTGGAGGGAGAGAAAGAAAGGAGAGAGAGAGAGAGGGAAAGAAAGAAAAAAACAAAAACAGGTTGTGCTCCTGCGCAGTTTATCTCTGTCCTTTTTCTGACTCTCCCTGTCTTGTTTCTGTCTCCACAGCCCGTCCGACCCTCGCTTGGCTCGAGGGTTGGGGGGGCGGCAATGCGCGGCTAGATGACTCCGCCACATCAACAAGCGCCACGGTAGTCCTGGACTAATAATACAGCAGCGCCACGTCCCCTCCTCGTCTTCCTCCTCCAACCCCCCCTCACCTCCCTTCTGTCTCCATTCGCTGATTCCAAGTCCTCCTGACTAAAGGCACCATGGGAAATCGTGGCATGGAGGATCTGATCCCGCTGGTCAACCGGCTGCAGGATGCCTTCAGCTCCATCGGCCAGGCCTGCAACCTGGACCTGCCGCAGATCGCGGTGGTCGGCGGGCAGAGCGCAGGCAAGAGCTCCGTGCTGGAGAACTTCGTTGGCAGGTAAAAATTGACCACCGGAAATAGGATAATCCCCTTCTCCCGTTTAACCTTGAGGATGACGTAAGAAGCCACGCAGCGCGCGAGGCTGTCTGCAGACCATCATTATCTGCCACTCAGTCAAGTCCCGTCCTTCAGTTTTACCAAACCAGCCGCACTGGGTCACACACAGCCACCACTTTATGTGGGTTACAGCAGCACCTCTGGGGATTCTGGCCCAATAAGCATCCAGAGCCCCGTGTTGCGGCACCAATTCCAGTTCAAACACTGGGGGGGGAAACAACTTAAAAAAGATTGAGTTTGTTAAACTTCATCTATGTTTGTTTAACATGTCAACTTGATAAACTTAAGTTGATCACTCATAACATTAAAAAAAAAAAAAAAGTTGGATAACCTGTTTTCTTTTTTCAGCAAATGACCTGTTAGGGATTGTAGTTCATTATGAAGCAAGTATTTCCGTAAATCAGTTGTCAATTCCTCTGGAAGAACGGCAGCTATTGGCTACAGCATAAGTCACCAAGTCAAGTCACGTTTTTTGTGCTTTACATAATAAAAAAACATCATGCAGTCACTAATTATGAAACAGGCAATAAACATCTGTTTATTAAAATATTTGGGTATTTTTAAGGACATCAAGAAACGGTCATTAAAATTGTATTACTTTGGATTTGAGTTGGGTTTTTTTTTTTTAAAGAAATGGTACTATTACATTAGTTGCTAAAGATCTCTGAATATTTGCTGATTAAGTTGCTTTTAAGAGGACAACAGCACTCCTTTTGTTATTTTACTCATTTGGTTTCACAGTCAGATTCAATACAGACTCAGTACAGTAGAGAAAGACCAAATTATTGTCATTTATTTGTGGATTAGCTTCCACTTACACTGTCCATAAAATGCGACTTGTGACATTAAATTCTAACTTTTAACTAAGTTAGCAGTACATGTCGGGTCACTATGCACGTGTACTGAACAAAAATGGCATTAGATATATCCGTGGGCATGCAGAACGTTTGTATTCAGAACAAAAATACAGCATTCTGTCCCACAACTTTAAAAATGACACCAGAACTCCTGGCTATCGCAAAACTCTGCCGGTTGGGAACATGAAGGTTTTTCATGGAGCCGCTTTGGAGAAAGAAAGTTTTACAGAGCCAAAACATAATTTCAACAAAGACATCTTTCAACAGCAATATGGTACATACCCTGTTCTGGAGCTGAATTACAGGGATTGTTTTAAGGGCGAATTACACCCTTAAAGCAACAGCAAGCTCAAGGCTAACATCATTGGTGCTAGAGAAGAATTGGCTAAAGTCCAACTCCGGCTGCCTTAAACATTCAACCAGTCCAAAACACTGCACACCATTAAAGAACCTTCGGACCAGAGGGCATTTCCCAAAGCTTTTATGGTGCATTCAAGTACTGAATGTCCAAACTGGGATGTTTGTGTGCATAATGTGTTTTACTATAATTAAAAATCTATGAACAGTTTAATAGATTTAGACCTATAAAATTAGATCTAAGTGTCATACGTCTAAATATGAAACTTTTGAACAACTTGTTTAACTGAGCATTTGAACAAATTGTTCAATTGTGTTTGAACAATTAACACAATTGGCAATTCTTTAACACTCTGTTGGGGGTCCTCTGGTGGCCCTGAAAAGCAGCACAGTTCGCTTTATGTGTCTCTGAGCCTTCAGAGACACATAAAGATAATTACAAAATCAGCCTTTTATCACCTGAAGAACATTTCTAGGACTAAAGGACTAATATCGCAGCTAGATCTAGAGAACTTGACTCTGACACCCATCTCTTTTCTGCACAGAGCCACAGTTTTATGCATACAAAGCCGGTTGCAGAAATGCTCTTTTGTGTGTAACCTTTTTAAAACACCGCCCACATGCAGCAGCTTCCACAAATAAATATTCATGGTGTTGCTCTGGAATTTTGAGTTTAAACAAATAGGGGCTAATCAGGTGAACGGATGAAGTCCGCTCACCTGATTAGCGGACTTCATCCGACCTAATCATGGTGATTAGAGGTATGTATATTTATATACATACCTCAGTCTTTCATAATTTATAGTAGCATTGTTTTCTGTTAGCTCTCAACAAAAACCCAATTCAAACCCACAGTAATGTGGTTCAACATACCCAAATATTTCAGTGCACTGATTCAGTTGGGTGCATTGATTTAGTCCTCCTCCAGCCTTTCAATGAGCACCGCGGTGCTGAGTAATGGTCCATCTGTCCAGCTCTGGCTCTGCACTCTGCTGAATGGACTCACAGAGGCCTTATCGTTTCTTCAAGGCTCGTCCAGTATGCTGTCCCTCTCAGGGAATATTTGTCAATAAGGTTTCCCGCCTCAAGCCTTTAGCCTCAAAGGTATAGACTTTTAGGTTCAGATTATGTGCGCGCACACACACGCACACAAGCATAGTCATCACCTGTGTGCATAGCCCTCCAGAAAACGTCGAAGTTATCGTTTTGCAAATGAGCAAACTCCCTGTCAGCTCTTCATCCGGACCTGCTGCTCATCGGGTCGGAATGTCCTGCCCCCTCGGTCAGAGAGACACCAGCTGAAAGCTGCAGGCTCGGTTTTCAAATGGCTTCTGGTTTGAGCCGTTTTGAGCTCGCTAACAGGATTTTTTTTTTCCATTAAAGAAATGGCAAGGAAAACTGTGCTGCATCTGGTGTGTTGTTAGAAAACAAGCAGCATAGTCCACAAACACTTAGCATGGGAATAAAAAGAGTGGCTCGTCACTGTGAGTTCACGATAGATGTGGTTTTAAAAGGACTTTTCTGATTTGTGTTTCCTCTTTAGGGACTTTCTGCCCCGCGGTTCTGGTATCGTCACCCGCAGGCCTCTGGTTCTGCAGCTCATCAGTGCAAACGCTGGTGGGTTCCATACACATTTCACACACCCACGTCAAATAACAGACACATTTTGTCACTCACACATCCACACACACACACACACACACAAAATCCTCCTTTCTTTCTAAATGGTGCTGCTTTTTATTCCCTCCTCCGTCGGCATTTTGTTCCACTCAGTGCAGCCATTACTAATCTATGGTGCATGTTTTTCTGTTTTTTTTTTCCTTTCTTTTTTCCCCCTTCCCCACAGAATGGGCTGAATTCCTCCACTGCAAGGGGAAAAAGTTCACCGACTTCGACGAGGTGCGCCAAGAGATTGAGGGCGAGACCGATCGGGTTACGGGGGCCAACAAAGGCATATCTCCTGTCCCCATCAACCTGCGGGTTTACTCCCCTCACGGTACGGATGAGATCGCTCCCCTTCTCTTCTTCTTAACGTCAACTTAGTGACAGACCGCTGCAACTCTTCTGGATCTAAACAGGGTGTGACAGGATGTGATTCATAGCGAATTGCCGGCGGATGATGTTTATTAAAGCTGTGCCACTGGAAACAAAGACCAGGGTGTTCTGTTCAATGGTGTAAATTACATTTATAATCTGTAGGAATAATAAAACAAATCACCTAAGGAGGTAGAACTAATTCAGATTCCAGATATTGGTAATGATGTTGAACTTTAAGGATTTGATCAGACTGAAGGTCTGTCCGGCTTTTTAAGTAATTACTATATTTCTGTTGAATACAACAAGCTTTTTATGTATAATTAAAAGAGTGCATGTTATTATTTTATTATAGTACTGTTTGAATTTATTTATGATTATATAAAAAATTCCATCCATTCATTATCTTACATGCTTATCCCTAGTGCGGTCTCAAGGGGTGCTGGTACCTACCTCCAGAGGTCAACGGGTGAGGGGCGGGGTCACCCTGGACAGGTCACCAGACCATCACAGTATATAGAAAATAAATTAACTTTTTTCTGTCAGGCAGGAGCGAAATTGCTAATTAGAATACAGCACATAGCTGGTATGTAGCTATGTATTTGGCATGCAGTTTAGCAATAGGAATAATATGCCATTACTGAACGCCAGATGGAGAGAAATGGATTCCAAAATAATAATAAATCAGCATTAGTGCGATAAATATTACACTTTGGCTGCATTACTAACAGATGAGGCTTGGGGGAAATTTACAGGAACAGCATAAAATGTTCTTCCTCCTGTGATATGCTCCTCAAATGTTTTGTAAAATGTAATTTTTTACACAGTATTGAAAATATTTTTCACAAAACGTAAACTTTTATGTACCTTGATGTTTGTTATTATGAGATTTCCATACCACCTAATCACTGTCTGTTTAAACTAGCTAGCAAAACTAGCATGCTAGCTTGTAAAGATAGTTTTATGTTAAAGAGAAGAGAGACTGTTTAAGTTTGAACACAGTATATGTGTTATTACACTAGTTCTTTAAAATGCTATGAGAAGAAAATCAGACCAACATGTATTTGTTATGGTGAAATACATGTGATTGTAAAGTTACACAGTAGAAAATTAACAGCAATAATTTGGTTTATTTAGCATATAAAAAAATGTGGGTGTTCATTTTTCAAATTTATTTTCTCACCATGTTATTCCTATATTTATAAATGTTACAGTTCCAAATTAAAAACTGATTTTCCATGTGCAATACCATTTAGTCTGAGTAATTCAGTGTTAATATATATACATACATATATGTAATGTTAGATTTTTTAAAATTTGTTGTCATTTCACGCTATCTTGGTGCTCTGGGGGGCCCTCTGGTGGTGCGGAGGGCCCAAGCAGCCACTTAGCTGCTCTGGAATACATCTAATTAATTGCATTCCTGTGACTCTGCAGTGCTGAATCTGACCCTCATCGACCTGCCGGGAATCACCAAGGTCCCAGTTGGAGACCAGCCTGTGGACATCGAGCAGCAGATCAGGGACATGATCATGCAGTTCATCAGCAGAGAGAGCTGCCTGATCCTGGCCGTCACCCCGGCAAACACTGACCTGGCCAACTCTGACGCCCTCAAACTGGCGAAGGACGTCGACCCCCAGGGTAAGGCGAGGAGGCTGCAGCATTAGACAGCAAAAGAAATCAAAGCTGAAAGACGTGACCTTGTGTTTGTTGGCTCGGATAAAAGCTCAACAGGGAATCTCTGTTAGCTGTGAGAGGCTGTCCGTTGACTTTTGTGCTTTGACCTCTCTAAATGTGGCGGCGTCACCTCCCTGCAGGGATCAATCAAGTGTCAGATTATTATTAGAAAACAGGAGTGTTGAGGGAGGAGAGACATAAAAGATTAAGAGTTAAGTGTAAAAAAAAAAGTACAGAATCAAACTAATAATAAGAAAAGGAAATGAAAGAAAACAGGAACCAAAGGGGAATCAGGGTGAAAATATATATTTGATGCCCCCCAAATGAAAGAATATAGAGTTGGGAATATGCTTTAAAAGCCTCTAGGCTCCATTAAATGCAACCTGAGACTGTAGTAAACAGGCAGGAGGTCTTCTATTAGCCTAACAGTGAAATACTGCCAGATTTTTATTGGCTGCTCAGATCACCAGACATGAGCTTGTTGGCCAGATTGGTCCATGTTTAGCTTGCTGTTGCAGAAAAACAGACATCAGGTTCTATGAGCCAAAGACATCCGTTTAGTTTTTCTTTTTTTAAAATCAAAACAATCAATATCCATGTTTCTATACAATAGATGTAAATGTACATGTTGGAACAATATAACAATTATTAACTGACGAGACAAAAACCAGCTCAGGAACAAGAACAATAACACCTGAGTAGTCAGGCACCTCAAATACATTTATTTCAGGGGCGCCTGACTTTTTGTGTTTTTGTTTCAAAAAAACAAAACAAAAAGGGTTTGGGAGAGAGTAATCATTAATAACTAATTAAAAATATATAGTATATTTTGGATTTTAAATGAGACAGAAACTGGATGGGATGTTCAATTATTAAATTGTTGAATAAAATACACGGTTTGCAAATAAAATCTGAAAAGTGTGGCTTGCCTTTGTATTCAGCCTGACTGAGTCAGTACTTTGTTGAACCACCTCAATGATCAGTGAGTCGACACATTAAAAAACTGAATTTTTTTACCCGTTATTGTTTGCAGTCAAATGTAATAAATGACTGAAGATTAGTGTTCAAGTCCATTTTCCATTCTATTTACTTTGAAAGTTCCCAATCTATTGAGAGATTATTTTTCTCATTTCTCTCATAACCAGACATTTGTTTTCCATGTTAGAAGTGAAATAATCTGCCAGAGAAATTATTTCAAGTGTAATAAGATATTTGCATTAAAAACTAGACCAAAATTACTTGGTAAGATTTTGTGTTTTTGCAGTGTATCTGAATCAAGGGACTGAACACCAATGCAAGCCACACTTTTTTTGGTTTGTGAAGCATTTATAAGTCCATATATCCTTTTGTTTCCTTGACAAAATGATGCACTACTTTGTGCTAGAGTACTGTCACAATAAATACCAGTTCAACAAAACTGAGTCTATAGTTGGAATTTGGTAAAATGTAGAAATGTTCAATATACTGTATGTATTATTCTTTATATTTTTCCTGGTGCCACTTCTTTTGCTTTATCAAGGTTTAAGGACCATTGGCGTGATCACCAAACTGGATCTGATGGATGAGGGAACAGACGCCCGAGACGTTCTGGAGAACAAACTGCTGCCGCTACGAAGAGGTGCGTATTTTTATTCAGAATAAGACATCTTCTTCTACAGATGCACTGATTTGATATTAATATCTGTATCGATTGCAATATTGATAAAATATCGTAATCGAAATATCGGTGGCAATGTTCCCAATCATTGCCACCGATTGGGAACATCGCTTTGTGCTCTGAGTGACATCATGCTTTATTATTTATTTTACATTATATTTCCAATTCCAAATTGCATTTTCTGAGCCATTTGAAAGACGGTTTACTGCTGTTTATTTTTTTGTCAGTTTCAGTTTTTTCTTAATTATTTTACATTGGTTGTTCTACTCTTGATTCCATTGACTGTACAAATTAATGTTTGTGGTGCTTGTGAAGATACTGATGTATTTAAGTGTGTTCAGTTATCAAATGAATTTGTAATTCAGTCCCTTTTGAAAAACAGAAACATTTCAAGTCAATTCAGAAGATATTAAACCTCAGCTATAGGCATCGGAAGTGAAAAATGGATTGGTGCATCCCTACTTTCTACTCTCATCGTTTAGTTCGTTTATCAGGTTGGATTCATTAGAATATTTCTCTCACATCTCTCTGTGTTAATCCAGGGTACATTGGTGTGGTGAACCGCAGTCAGAAAGACATTGATGGCAAGAAGGACATTAAGGCGGCTTTGGAGGCTGAGAGGAAGTTCTTCCTGTCCCACCCCGGTTACAGGCACATTGCCGACAAAATGGGCACCCCTCGCCTGCAGCAAGTGCTCAACCAGGTGATGATGGATTTACGCTCTCTGCTCTCCCACGGTGCTCTTTACATAATTAATAAGAGGGTGGCCTACTTTTATTTTTTGGGTTCTTTTTACCATCATTCACCACCTTCCATCCTGCCCAGCTCTAAATACTTCATGATTTCACAGAATTGCAGATTTTTTCTGGATTGCTTTTGGATGAATATCAGAATCTTATTTCATTACAGTGAATTACGTGATACGATACAATTAAGATAAAAAAAAATTAAAAAGATTCCAGGTAGTCAAAACGCACATTTCATTTTATTCTGTATTTGATTTTAACTCGCGTCTTGTCGGATTTGCGTCTCCTTAGCAATTGACCAACCACATTCGGGACACGCTGCCAGCTTTCCGCAGCAAGCTGCAGGCCCAGCTGTTGGCTCTAGACAAGGAGGCGGAGGAATACCGGGGATACCGGCCCGATGACCCGTCTCGCAAAACCAAGCAGCTGTTGCAGTCAGTACCGCTTCTTTTCCCACAGCCGAAGCAATATGAGACGTTGTTGACTAAAGACCGTGTGAAAGGAATTTCTCTCCTCTTTTTGTTTGCAGTTTTTTGTTAGTTCACATTTTTTAAGTTGCCAGAAATCAGAGCTTTCTTTAATTAGCTCATATTGTTCTTGTTGTTGTTGTTTTTTATTTTTTGCACATTTGTTGCGTTTCAGGATGGTGCAGCAGTTCTCTGTTGATTTTGAGAAGAGGATTGAAGGCTCGGGGGATCAGGTGGACACGGTGGAGCTGTCTGGTGGAGCGAAAATCAATCGCATCTTTCATGAGCGCTTCCCTTTTGAACTCGTCAAGGTGAACTACTGCGTATTAAATCTGAAAAGTCGGAACACAGGATAAACACAGTTGTTTGCAACCCTGGTAAAGGTGGGCAAAAAGCTTTAAAATACACTAAATAAACTTTATTGCAGCAGTATGACATCACTATTATAAAACAGGATCAGTATTAAAGAAATAAAATTGGACGATCCACATAAAATTTTTCATCACATGCAGAAGCTGAGTTTCAATTACAAATGTTTGCAAAACTTTGTCGATGTACTGCTAATGTAGAAAAACACATTTTTGTGATTGCTGTTTCCATTGAATAAGAAACTAAATTAAAATCACACGTGAATAAGTTTGTTTGTGTGATAACTCGTTAAATAACACACCGCCGTCATCCTCCTTCCACTTCCTGTCGTTTTCTTCTTCATTTTCAGCAGTAGAAACTTCTGGTTGTTGATCACTTGACTCGTCTGATACAAAAAAAGTGTTTTCCTTGCAGTTTTGCAAAAAATACTAATTTCGATAGAACTGGAAAAACCACCTCATCCTACCGCAAAAACTTTGTATCAAACAACATAAGTTTTTTTTTTTAAATTGGCGTCTTTCTGTTGAGTAAAATTTATTTTCAGAATTCCAGTTTGCGCAATTATATGGTCAGTGGAAACGCAGCCAAGGAGCAGAATGGGAAACGAGAGGGAGAAAATGGCAAAGGTCACCATAAGGTGATTGCAACAGAGACTGGCATTTTGGGGTAAACAAGTCTCCATGACAACCATAACATCCTGTCTCCATGACAACCATAACATCCTGTCTACATGACAAATAGTGATCCATCCATCCAGCTCCTGAAAGTGTTGAGGGCAGCACCACTGATCAATATGGTGAACATCACTTAACATGGGATTTATCTCCCACTGAATAAAATGACTCAAACTAAAGGTAAGATTTAAAACATCTGAAGTTATGTTACAACAATAAAATATTGCTGCATTTTTTTTTTATTACTTCGAAGAAAACATGTTTAAAACATCTGAAATTATGTTCCTTAAAAAAAATTACTCAATGATTCAGAAATAATTTACAGTTCCATTTTTCTTTGCAAATCTAAGATAAATATTTTTAAAACATCTGAAATGATGTTACTGCAATAAAAGATGTATTTGTATTATAAGCCTTTTTACACATCTTTACCAGAGTGCAAAGAAATGTGAAGGATGCTGCATATAATCCCAAAGTTTGAGCCTCTAAAGGTTCACTTTCTTTAAAAATAGACAAGTTAGTGTGATTTGCTGCAGACTTAGTTCCTAGGGCTAACTCTGTTATTTGTTTTTAGAAAACAGGGTTTTTTTCTAAGAAAAAATTTTCTACAGGGCGAATGTTAAAATCTGTTCTCTATTCTGTAGCTAAGTATAAAATATTTAAGTGTGTAAAAACCAATAAGTATTCTGTACTCAGGTATTGAGAAAATCTCTTCATTAGAGATCGGGAATTTAATGTTTTATTTGAATGATTCTGCTTCAAATAATCATTTGAAGCAGAATCAAACATGTAAACTATTTTAAAGGAAGTGTGTGGTTTTTTTAAACTATTGTTTTCTGCTTCAGATGGAGTGTGATGACAAGGAGATGCGGCGTGAGATCAGCTACGCCATCAAGAACATTCATGGTATCAGGTAGGAGTTTCTGTGTTTTATTTTATTTTATTTTATTTTTTGTATTATCTCCCATTGTATCAAATGTGCTGCATGTCCATCAGTGACAGGGAGCAACTTTCTGCTTGTTAGCAACACAAAATGATGAAAACTTTTGCTGTAAAAGTTTCTGCCTACCCCGTGTGGCATAATTCATACTCTAATGCTAAACTGCGCAACAACCAGTCAGATCATTTCTTTTCTTTCTCCAGAACTGGGCTTTTCACCCCTGATATGGCGTTTGAGGCTATAGTGAAGAAGCAGGTTGTGAAGCTGAAGGAGCCATGCATCAAATGTGTGGACATGGTCATCCAAGAGCTGATCAACACCGTGCGCCAGTGCTCCAACAAGGTATCCTCCCCCCTCCCGCTACTCATGGCGATTATAAGGATGCTATAATCGCCATAACTTTAGTTGATCGTAAAGCAGCATCTGAAAATAGCAGCTTCCATATTAACATTTGACTTTTCCCATCTGTGGATGCGCTGATATGCTGCGTGTTTTGTTTCCAGCTGGAATGCTTCCCGAGGCTCCGCGAGGAAACCGAGAGGATCGTCACCTCTCACATCCGGGACAGGGAGAGTCGCGCCAAGGACCAGGTAAAGACCGCTCTGTGTTCAGGCTATACTTACCACATTAGTTACTAATAACTATTACAAATGATACGGAAATTCAGATCTGTAGTTCTCCTTTTACTTCTTAAAAACAAAACTCACTCCAAGGTACAGCAAGAGGTTAATATCTGACCAATTAAGTTTTAGGTGAGGTTATTTTAGCTTAGCTTAGTACAAATTTTCCGCTGTAGCAGAACGAAAGTCTCACAGAATAACCTGGAGTTATTTATGAGAAAATAAAAAAAAATTATTACAATGTATATTGCTATTTTTAAATGAAAAAATTTATCTAATGTATAGATTATTTCAGATGTTTATTTGATTTTAAACACATTTTTGTCTTCTAAAATGTTTTTATGATCAATTAAAATTTTAGCACAGTTTTAGCTAAAAAATTAATTGTTTTAAAAGACTTATTGATTTTTATATAAACCTGTGGTGTCCAAAGTGTGACTTCAGTTCA
Organism: Alfaro cultratus; assembly: GCA_903066825.1. Taxonomy (NCBI): domain Eukaryota; kingdom Metazoa; phylum Chordata; class Actinopteri; order Cyprinodontiformes; family Poeciliidae; genus Alfaro; species Alfaro cultratus. Next base: position 149,550 of record CAEFZX010030305.1, on the reverse strand, counting down.
AGAACGATACAAATTTGGCCCGTCAGCTCAGGTGTTTGACGCAGATGGAGCCTCTCTATTTTTAAGTAGGACAGAATTATCTCAAACAACGTAAAATCTTCTCACAATGAGAAATATTGACTACAACATTAATCATTTGTCTTTAAATGAACACACATTTTAGATTATCCTACAAAGACTAACTTTTACTCAAAAGCAAACTATGCTGCACCCAGATCTGCCTTTAATTAATTGAATAAACGTGGCTAAATACAGCAAGCATTTTCCAAGAAATTGTGACCTAAAATCCTGATTTTGTTGATTAGAACTGACTGAATTGTTTTCAGTCTTTTTTACCAATTGATACCAAGAAAATTTGCAAAATTACTTAAAATAAGGCAACCTTGCCTTATTTTTTAATCACTGTGCTACTGTACGCTCCCGTTCCATCTTCCTCCAGTCATTTCTCATAATAAATAATAAATATCTTGTGTGTCCTTTCAGGTTCTGCTGCTGATTGATCTGCAGCTCTCTTACATCAACACCAATCATGAGGATTTCATTGGCTTTGCTAGGTAAACATGAAACCATCTCACCTCAATTCAACACGCTAACTTTTGCTATTTTTAACAAAGTTTGCTGTCACTCTTTCCCACCTACTTTCTTCTTATTGTTCTGATGTTCCATCTCTTCGTCCATGTTGCTGTTGCCATGGCACAGCGCTCAGCAGAGGAGCAGTCAGACTAATAAGAGCCAGAGTTCAGCAGGAAATCAGGTGAGTGTGTTCTCCGTTTCGTGTCAAAATACAAATGGTGGCACACGAGGTTGAAACTGTTGTTCGCATCGACACGAATCAGAGACGGAGCATAAAAATGGAAACCACTGAGCTGAAACGCATTTACAAAACCCTCTTCTTCGTTTAAGTTAATCTTTTGCATAGGATGAAATTTATGATTTATTCATTTCACTGCTATAGCTTATACAATAAAATATCATTCATATTTCTGATTATTTATCCCCCATGCTTTTATTTAACAGCCAAGAGTGGACGTTCCCCACATATTTTGTTTCCCCATGGTTTTCTCAATAGAGATTAACTTGTTATCTTAAGAAAATTGTTGGAAAAAGAATTTATTATCTCAACAAAACCACCGGGAAAAAGTGGAAAACGTTCATTCTCGGCTTCCAAACTTCAATGTTTCAGTCAGTCACCAATTTTTAAACAGTAGCGATGCACCGAGAAATCAGCTTCTGATTTTATCTGGGCTTTAAAACAATAGTGAATTCCTGTTGAACTGTAGAGCTGTGTAATGCATACTGCTCTCTCTTCCTCTCTCTGCTGATGTAGAGAGAGGAAGAGAGAACAACGAGCAGTTCAACAGTCTTAACAAGTATTCAATGCAACAAATAAAAATACTGACATTTACAAACAGACCTCTTACACTCCCAGTTATAATAAATGAAAGAATGAAACACTTTTTTTCTCTCCCATATTTTGTGGGGCACAGTTAGTATATTTTTTAAATGATTTTTTCTGAAAAAAGGTCTGAAAACCTTGTTATGGGGTTATTTTCAGGTGTTGTGTGAAAGAGTAAAGAGGTGCTGTATTTTGTTTGAGTTAGTTTTTAATTATAAGTGTTGCACAACCTGGAGGATTTAACTGTATTTGTACATTTTCTGTGATACAGGACACCGCCATACTTTTTGAAAAACCGGCAGGTCAGAGTTTTTAAAAATAAAGAGGACTCTGATCGGTGCATCTCTATTGAAAAATGCTTTTTTTCCCCTTTGTTTAGTATCACTTTTTCCCCACCATCATGCCTGGTGTTGTTGAGACGTTTCCCTTTGTTTGAACCCTCCCTGTGTCATAAAGGTGCCACCTTGCATTTCATCCCCACCCCTTAGTGAGAATCTCAGCTGCCCTCTCGAGGGTGTCTGTCGGTGAGTATCACTCATCCGTGGGTCGTGGTTTGCAGTGTCTGTACCTGCTGCAGTTCTGCTTCTCGCCAGTGTGTGGTGCTCTCCAGCACCGCTGCCATTTCCTCCGTGACGCGTCATAGGGATGCTAACTGACCGGTGTGGGGCTGAAACTTTTTCTTTACTAAAAAAAGTTGCTGCTCTAGTTTTTTCTGACTTTTTTTTCTCTCCTAACACAAGTTCCACCTCTATTGTCATCTCTTCCTGTTTATCTTCAGGATTTGGAGCCATGAGAAAGAGATTTTATAAAGATGTGGGTAACCTCTTTAGTCAGTCTTAGGCGGTGCAAATCTGACAGTAATCTAACCCAATAATCCCTTGGCACCGGACCTGTATGGTTCTGTTTGTGTCGAGATTAATACACTCAACACTGACGACACACACACACGCACGCTTTATCTCTGGTTGAAGATAAAGCCTCTAACCAGCGTCTAGCTGTGAGCAGCGAGTGAGTCACAATCACACACCTCAGTTAACCTTTGTGCACGTTTCGTCTCGCCGCCTTTGCTCAGATTACATGATCAAAGTGTAACCGGTTTGCTGTTTCCGACTGACATAAAGCGGCTGTACCCTCTCCCCTCAGGTCATTCGTAAAGGCTGGCTGACCATCAACAACATCAGCATCATTAAGGGAGGAGCCAAGGAGTACTGGTTTGTGCTCACTGCCGAGAGTCTCTCCTGGTTCAAGGACGATGAGGTGAGCGTGATTCAGCTACCTTCGGTTTTATTACATAATAATATTAGTCTATTACATGTGGGTAACTGTGGAAAGGGGTAGGAGTGAGGCTCTGTTGAAAGGCATAAGCAGTTGATGTCTTGCTTGCAGTAGATAACTCTCATTGGGTCTTCATTTGTATATTGGTCGGTGACTTTAAGTGCCAAGAAACGCGCCTTCAAATAAAATGTTTTATTTGTGCAGCGCTTTTCTAAAAATACCTCAGACGCTTTACAGGAATTAAGCAAAATTGTAGAAAAGAACACTTAAGCACATCAAACAAAATCATTAAAGGAAAAAAAAAACATTCAGTACAAAGCTAGATGAGTTCAGAGGATGAAGCTAATGTCTCTGAAAGTGCTAAGTTATACTTTGATTTTTTTTCTTACATGCACCAATAACACTTTTATATCTATGTGTTTATAGACACACTTGTAGTTTTTCAGTATTTTTTTGTAAACTGCGGTAGCTATGCAATGACATTTAGTGAGGCTTAGTCTAATGAACCAAACACTTAAATCAAATTTTAAAAAATCCAATCTCAGTTTATGACTGTCGCTATGTTTGCATTGGATGGTTATCTAGACAGTGGTGCAGCTGGTAGCACTGTTGCTTTACAGCAAGAACGTCATTGGTTTGAATCCCAGACTGGGGTTTCTTCATGGATTTCTCATGAAGTAGAGAAATCCATGTAGAGAACTACCCTGTGTTGTCTCCGGGCAGCCTGGCTTCCTCCCAGGGTACCCTGAGTGTGTGTGTGCATGGTTGTCTGTCCTGCTTGTCCTGTGTACCCCGCCTATTGACCAGAGATCACTGGAAACCCTGCAAGGATAATCGGGGAAAGACAATGGATGGATGGATATTTACACTGAAGCTGAAGATTATTTTCACAGGAAATGGAATTTTGAGGAGGTGCAACACCAAAGATCTTCCTGTGTAAAACACAAACTGAGAACAGAACATGGGAAGTGTTTTCATTTTAGTTAACTGCCTGATGTGAAAGTAAAACCACAATTAAAAGAAAAAATATTGTAGTAATTTTGGTTTACAAAAAACTATTTTATAGATTTTTTAATGCACTCAGTACTTCTTTTATGCAGGAAGAGCATTACTGTTGCACTGCTTCCTCCCTTCATTTCCGTAGACATTAATCGCCTGCTGTGTAAATAACCAATAAATGCAAACAGCTGATACAATTCACATAAACCGCTATGCGATTTGGAGATTAGAATCGTTTTAAGATGTTAGAAGTCTCCTTAGCTCTTGGTCCGTCTCAGACTAGCTATTAGCTTCAGCCTAATAGCTACCCTATTAGGTTCAACTAGTCTGGATGTATGAAGACATTAAGTTTTCTACTGCAAGTAAGATTTTAACTAATCTTTTTACAAAACCTCACTTTAAAATTCCTGAACCTTCCCTTTAATGGTCCATTTCAACAGCTTAAAGTCCTCTCAGACTCCTCATTAGGGCTAGACAATAAATCAATAATAGTAATAGTTTCGCTTTAGCTGCTCGACCTCCCATGGCCAGCTAAGCAAAATGGGCAGCATCAACTCACTCACGCTTTGGTTATGTAGCAACAACCTGCTGAGCATTTTGCATAGCAGCAGTTTCAAGTTTCGCCACCATGTTTTTCAAAATGAAAAACAACAGCGTGGCATGAAAACTGTGGATAAAACAGGAAAAGTCACGCCACCAGTTTGTCAGGATTTCAGATATTTAAAACAAAAAAATGAATCAATAATTCTTAATATCGACTGAATATGGAAAGCATATATTGTAATACGTTTTTCAGCCATATCGTCCATTCCTGCTCCTAATCAGACTTCCAGCTGAAGTTAGGCACAGGAAGGACTCTTTAAAACCTATTGTGTTGCACTTTTAAGTTAAGGAAGTAACAATAAACAAAAACCTACTCAAACCATCAAAATAGTGGGTAAATGACTGCTTTAAATCAGTATTTTATTATTTTAAGAATGACCAACGACAGCAAATGTCTTTAGCAGCTATAGCCCACCACCATTTGCATCCACAGGCCAGCATCGACAGAATGCAGCATTTGGTCAGATGCCGGCCTCTGCTTGGCAGGCTGACGTCTCTCTGCCTGTCTGTGCCTGCTGTACAGGTTGGAGGACATTCTGCACAGCAAGTGTAGATAGGCAGACACACAGCAGCTCCTCCAGCCAACCCATTCTGATGCTGCATTGTTGCCCAGGAGACCCGATTGAGTTGCTTGCCATCAAGAGTTTTCAGGAAAATGTCCTCTGGAATGAGTTCTTGAATAATAAAAAGCTGTGTCCGCAGTTTTGGTTTATCAAATAAAATGTCTTTTTCTCCAACACATCCTCACTTGTGCTTTCCATGCACCTTCTATTCTGTGTTCCTTCGCTCCCCACCTCCTTCTGCTGAGACTTCAGCCATTCACTCCTTCTTCACTAAATTTGAAGTAGCCCCGATCCCAACCAAATGCTCGCTCTCTCAGCCACCCAAAAATACGCTGCCCCCCGCTTGGAACCTCAGACAGCGCTGTGCGGCGCACGCAGGGGCCATGCAGATTGCCATCCGAGACGCTAACGCGGCAATGCCGGTAATTACAGACTCCTCTAGCTTCTCTTCGTGTATTTCTGTTTTACACCCTCTTGAACTTTTCTACGGTCGTGTACACGTCTGCCTCCTCCCTTGTATTAATGCGGCTGGCAGTTCCTTTGGAACTTCTTGCATTCTTGGCAGGAACGCTTTCTATCCAAACATCATCATCTGGCCTTTTCTTTGCAGAAGAGAAGACCTATTAGATATCAATATCCTTCACTCCACCTTCCTCCAGCTCTTCGCAGAGCAGAGGCGCTGCTTTGATCGTCTTAACTTTATCTGCTACTTGTGACTTTTTGTGGGAACAGTGCAAGTTCTCAGCTGAAAATCTGATTAGTTAGATTTACTGATTTGTGTGTGTGTTTGTGGTTTTTGTAGTCTTTTTTTCTGCTTTTCCTGCATTTGCTACTACCTATCATACATCAGTGCGCTGTTCTTGCTTAGGCCACCCACAGAAATGCCTTCGCTTGGGGTATCTCAATGTACCCTCAAACCCCAATTGATTGATTGGTCCGTAGCCCTTTTGGATCAATGCTTTGCAGCCATATTTGCTCCTCATCCCCTCTCACTCCCCTCCCTTTCCAGAGTGACCGCATCTTCCTCAGCAGCCTGCATGCTCGCTCATTCATGCAGTGATTTATGTGAACTTGCTTTTCTTTTAATGCTCAACGAGCATTGATTTGAAACCAAGGTATGCCTTCAAGCGCACGTAGCCAGATCTGAAGTTAGTGGTGAGGAAACTTGGTGACACAAGTTTATTCCACAAATCAGCAAGCGAGTGGGGAAAGCGAGCCAAGCGTTGAGAGCGCTCTTTTGGACAAAGTCTAGAAAAAAATGAGGTGGAGACCTGGGATGTATGGTGAGGAAGGACGAGACACACAGAGAGACAGACGGACAGAAGAGGGTCCGTGCCCAGTCTAACCAATGTGCAGACTACTGTACACCAGTATGACAATGAACAGGTAGTCTGAACACTGGGTGGACGGAGCCGGAGTGGAGAGCCAGGCCTTGTGCGCCGCCGGTCCCGACGCTGGTGGGACAGCTCTGCCGTCGGCGCCCCTTCCCCTCTCGCCGCTCCTGCAGCAAAAAGATCTCCCCCCCGATTTGAAACGCAGCGGTACACCTCATCCATGTCGACGGGGTGTGGGGGTTTTCTGGAAGTAACCCCCCACCGACCCCCTCCCCCTCCTGTTTATTTGTTTAGGTCGGGCGTCCCGGTCCAGCTTTCAGGTCACGCCGGCCGTGAAGAGTATCCAGCCTTGACGTGGCACATTCTCTCAGACGACTGGGACACACTGGTTGCGCGTTCTGGGAGGGGATATTACAAAAAAGAGGGAAAGAGAGACGCTCACGAGGGAGGGGTGGGGGGTAAGAGAGGGAGAGGAAGAAGGAGGGGTCCCGGTTGACCATATAAGGGCGACGGTGACCCCTTGGGGAATCCAACCCTAGAGTCTGTAGAGCTCTTCCTCTGTGCTCGCCAAGTCTTACCTGTGTCAACCACAACTTTCCAAACCGAAGGGCTGTCATTTCTGAATCTTCATCTGAATCGACTTTCTTCTTCTTCTTCGTCTTCTTCTTCTTCTCCTTTTTGGCTTCTTCTCCTCCTCCTTCACCCCACCGTCTTTAACTTCTCCCTCCTTTCCCTGCATCTCTGTGTGCTAAGCATTACCAGATGTTGAGTTTTAACGCCAGGCTGTCATTTAATCTCTCTCGCTCTCTCTCTCCCTCCCTCGAACAAAAAAAAATAAAAAAATCAGGCAGGAAGTGGGCCCCTCTGGAATGGAAAGAGAAAATATAGAAAAAATATTGAATGGCTGAGATAAAAGAAAACAGACAGGCTGAGTTAAGACGCGTAGGCTGGGAGTGAGGTGTAAAGTGAACGGTAAGGATCTCCGCTCTTTTTCTGTTTGAGCCCGGGGTTCTCAGTTTTGCCCGAGTTTAAGTTTGAGTTTGAGTTTGAGCCGGGGCTTTTACCTATCAGCGACCTGCCCCTTCCACCCACCAAGCCCCCCGCACCGCCCTTAACCTCGACCAGACTTTCCTCAGGGTTCTCTGCCAGCGCTTCTCTGCGTAAAAACACACCGTGAAGAACGACTGCACCCCGACCCAAACTCTAATGACTTCCACATGTGCTCATTCTCCCTTTTCTTCTCTCTTTCTCTGCTCCTGCCTTTACCTCCCACCCTCATTTCTCCCCCATTCCTCCTCACCTCCTCTCTCTTTCTGCCTTCCCCACTCCTCTCTCTCTTGTATTCACCTTTTTCTTACCCATTGCAGTTGGTTGGTTGCCTGACAGATGCTGAACATACCAAAAACATAACTCATTTAGCTTTCCTTTGTTTGTGTGTACGCTCATCACTGTTTTCCTCTTTCCCCTCCACCAGGAGAAGGAGAAGAAGTACATGCTCCCCCTGGACAACCTGAAGGTCCGCGATGTGGAGAAAAGTTTCATGTCCAGCAAACACATATTCTCCATCTTCAACACAGAATCCAGGTCTGCTGCTCATGACTTTGGCTTGGAGATTAATCTATGCAGACGATATTAAATAAAAACTAAGACTAAAGAGGGGAAATATGTTTTTGGTAGGAATGACCAGAGGAGCACTGGGTACACAAAAATTGAACTCAAGAAAGAGTAGCAGTACTTCAAATATAAATGAAATGTCAAAGAAATATCTGAAATAAGAGTGAAAAGGTATTTGGTAAAAAGGCAACTCGAGTACTGAGTAACTCTTCAAAACATAAATCATTTAATATTTAAAGATTACATCATCAGAGGGACCAAAATGTAAAGTTATGCGGAAATCATTGGCATTTTAATAAGGGTCAAAATGAAAGTAATTCTTACATTATTCTGTAATTACATTATTTATAACAAAAGAAATGTTTTTCCAAATTAATTTCTTTCGATAAAAAGCTTACCAAACTTTTGACAAAAACTGCAGATGCCTGCGTCTGGTGAATTTTTGGCATTCAGAAATTTTACTCAAGGAAGAGTGGCGATACGTCATAATAAAATCATTCAAGTAGAAATAAAGACACAAAGTGCTCCTAAAAGTTTTTTTTTTTTCTTTCCAAGAAGTTGAGTGAATTTAAGTGGTTATTACCCAACCCTGAAACTGACCCAATCAGGGTTTACCATTACAGGTAAGATGTGACAAACTGTCTCACGGTCCATTGATTCGCCAGCTTCTTTAATCCGCATTTCTTGATAATATCATAAATATTCAGTGGTAAGTGGAGTTTCTGCAGGTCATCCTCAATATGCTGCTCCAACAATTGTTAACTCAGCTGGTCACCTAAAATGCACATAGCTATATCATCCGTTTCTAACCAATGTTCCAGACTGGACACCTACCGCCAGTACGGTACTAGCTAATTTATCGATGATGTCAGCTAACCTTAGCATATTTAGTCTCCTGTTTTCATGCCAGGTAATTTTGCTCTTTAATTTGATGCAGTTCCAGTTGATCTTGTAGAGAAAACAAACTTTAATAAAAAGTTGCTAGTTAGTGATAAACTTAGCACTTTGATTTGAATGTCTTAAAATATGTGGTGTAATGTTTCAGTTGCTTTCTGAGCAACTCTCCCAGAACAGGACCAGAGCACATCATGCAGAGCAGGTCATGTTAAAAAGACATACAACCAATGCAATCCCTCTTTTACTTCCAGTATCATTACAAAGAGTTGCAACATCGAACCTTGATAACAGAGCAGCAAAATAACACAGATTTGAAGATGGGAACATGAACACAGAGAAAGCAAAATTCAGGGGAGGCATGCAAAACACAGCTGCGATTCTTACTAGGTTGTGTGACTGACAGAGGCACAGACTGTAGATCAACAACAGGTAGCGGGAGTTGAGTTTCACTTGGCGCTTCGGGATTTGACTGGGACATCTCTAGTCTTAGCTTTTTCAACAAACCCGATTTGATTGAACAAGGAATTGTTATACCGATAGAAAGTTCTCATTAGGGACTGGCAGTAAACAAGCAGATGGTCTTTAAAAAGTCTGAATCGGCGTAAAAAGTTTTTGTCTCATGCCTGAACTTTCACTAATTGTTACAACATGTCCTGTGAAAGTTTCCTCTTGGACATGCTTGGCTTGGCACCCAACAGGAAACTATTCCACATGGAAGAGCCAATCGTCTCACACACACTTGACGTTCTAAGCAAATGATTTTGTTTAGGAACGTCTACAAGGACAATCGCACTCTGGAGTTGGCCTGTGACTCCCAGGATGACGTGGACAGCTGGAAGTCGTCCCTCCTCCGCGCCGGGGTCTACCCTGACAAGACCACCACGGTGAGAGGATCCGCTCCAACACGGTTCAGTGAGAATGACTCAAAATCAGAGCGGCTGCTTAATCGGATCCTAACGTCATCACTGATCTCATGCCTGGGTTTTTAGGCAACGTTACACGCCAGGACATATACCAGACATTACTAAGAAAATAAAAACAATAAAATCGCTGGAATAAAGTAATACAATTACGAAAATAAAGTTGTATAAGAATAAAGTTGAAATAATGAGAATAAAGTCATATTACAAGTTTATTCTTGAAATATTATGACTTTATTGTCACATTATTACAACTTTATTCTTGCTCGACATTAATTTAGTATTGCTGTGACTTTATCATCATAGTTTCATGACTTTGTTCTTATAATATTATGACTTTAATTTCCTAATACTGTGACATTATTCTCATATTATTTCTGTTTTATTTTCATTCGACTATTCCCGTAATTGTATGACTTTACTCTCAAAATATTATGACTTTATTCAGATCAACTTTATTTTCTCATAATTTTATGGACTTTGTCTACAAAATAAGACTTTGTTCTCATACAACTTTATGCTTGTAATATTATGACTTTATTCTCATAATTTTATTTTTGAGTTTTTTATTAGCATTGCCATCACAATAAATCATGTCGATCTATAGAAATTTGATAAAGTGAAAGAAAATATTTTATATGATACATTTAAATTTTTTGGAAAATTCAGATTACATGCATCTAAGTTTACGGTTGTAATTTGACAAAATACGAAAACGTTTTGGGGTGCACATACTTTTGCACGGCACTGCGCTGAGAAAGATTAACACCATGGGCTAGTTATATAAATGTGAAAGTGAGGATTCGCTTTTCAGCACGTAATCGGCTTTTTTGATTCATACAATCCAGACAGAAACAACATTTATAGATCATTAGACAGAAATACTGAATGTTGATGGCTTGTAATGTCTGGTTCTGATAAATTTTCATTCTCCTCTGTAGAAGAAAAATGACAAATGTACCCAGATAACTTAAATACACAGACACAGATTCCTCATATCGTACCAACCAAGAAGCTGCGGTTTTGGCTACAGGAGAAAATGTGTGCATTTCGTGTCGTGTAGCTTAAATACAGCTGACGATGTGAAATGGCCTATAATCTTTAACAAACTGTCTGAATGTGCTGGTTTTAAAGTAAATAATGATTAAATCATACAGTATTTCTGTAGTACAGTTTAATTCTTAGTGATTTAAACATCACAAAAACTAAACCGCATAAGAAATTAACTGTAGGAGTTTTATTGCCTTACATTAACAGCAGGAATGTACAAGACTTATTTCTACTTGTGCTCGTGTGTGTGGGAGTAGAAAAAATGTCAGTACTTTAGTTTTGTCAAAACATGTCAGTTGTTTTTTTGTTTTTTTTTTACTTTTAACCCTTTGTGGAATCATTTTCCTTCGAAACAAAGGGGTGAACTTTTTCTCCCCTTGCAGGTTGAGAGCGAGACGACGACCACCACCGACAACTTCTCCATGGACCCTCAGCTGGAGCGCAAAGTGGAAACCATCCGCAACCTGGTGGATTCCTACATGGCTATTGTCAACAAGTGCGTCCGGGATCTCATCCCAAAGACCATCATGCATCTGATGATCAACAATGTAAGTAAAAAAACAAAACATCTACGTACACAAATCTCCAGCAGAGCCGAAGTCTAGTGGTGAAATGCAAGAAAAATAAGTAGCATGATTACTTTACCATTCATTTGAGTAAGTCCAGAGGAAAAATATTTCTGTTGTTTTTGCTGTTTTATTTCAAAGTTATAAACAACATTTTGAAACAATATATCAAAAGGTAGACTTGACACTGTTCCTTTTGCTCTTTTACAACCCATTATTTTTTTTAAACATAAATAACAGATATTTTTAGGTGGACACCTGACAAGACTTCCTTATTTATGTGTTTAAATAGAAGTGAATGTAGCCTAACATTAGCTAATTCAAGCTAATTATCAACGTTCAGGTAGAATGTTTGAATTCAAATTTCTAGGCTTCAGAGAACGTAGCAGCACAGTCTAACCGTTTTCAAGCTAATTTAAGCTGATTAGCAACTTACATGCTGTTTTCTTAAATTTGTGAGAACTGTCCAACATTTTTTAGGAAATACTGTTCATATCCAGATAAATGCTGCCCACAGCATTGAGCTTGTTCATACAAAAGAATAGTGAGGTTCATTTTAATTTAAGCATTTTTGCTTACGTGGCAAGCTTAAGGTAAATATTGTTTCCATTTTGCTTTCCGATTTGTTGCTACTTCATCTTGAAACCGTTTTCAGCTCAGCTCTATTTTATTTCTTTGCAGACATAACTCACAAAATAACGTCGTGCTCCTACTTCAGAAACCTAGCAGTTTGTCTTTACAGTTGTAAAACTTAATGACTAGAGCTCAAGCTGCGCCAAGCTGCAGTTGTGGCTGACATAATTACAGACTGTGCCAACAACAAGTATTGGAAATTGAGTTTTGTCAGAAACTCTCAGTTAAGATAATTTAGAAATTCCCTTATCAAGCTTATACATGGTAAAGTTAAAAACAGGGACACTGGTAGTTAACTTACAGTTTTACTGCTCTAATTCTTTCTGCTGTACTGTTTGTTCCTGTCAAAAGGTGAAGGACTTCATCAATGCGGAGCTGCTGGCGTGCCTGTACTCTGCAGGTGACCAGAATTCCCTGATGGATGAGTCCCAGGAACAGGCCCAGAGGAGGGATGAGGTGCTGAGGACCCACCAGGCCCTGAAGGAGGCCCTGGCCATCATAGGTGACATCTCTACATCCACCATCACAACCCCCATGCCTCCGCCTGTTGACAGCTCCTGGGTGGGAGGATCCACCGGCGGTCGCAGGTAAGTTGGAAATGAATCTAAACAGGAAAAGGAAAAGTCAAGGTCTGGAAGCCTTGACGTTTGCTGTTTTTTCTTTTTATCACATCCGTTCTGCTGTCCAGGTCTCCTCCTCCGAGTCCCACGGCCCCCAGAAGGATGTCTTCGGGCCAACGGCCGGCGCCCAGAGGGGCCCCTCCGCCACCAAACCGTCCAGGACCTTTGGGACCCTTCAATAACAGTGCTGATAGCCCCCAGGCACCCAGCCGCCCCAACAGGGCCCCTCCTAGCATCCCCAGGTAAACACAGTCATCACCTTTAATGCTTTGTGACATTTAATTCAAAAGATTTTATTCTGTTTCTAAAGAATTACCAAGTTACTGAAGGTAAAATGTGTTTATTTATGTAATTAAAGCCTAATGAAGACAGTGCATTGCTGAATTTACAAACATGCAATTTAAAAAAAAAGAAAAGAAGAAAATTACTGAGATAAAGTAGATGTGACTTTCAAATTTACAAGCTATAGCCAAATTAGCTAATCACAAGCTTTGGAAACTAGCTGAGCACATAAGCAGTTTATTCACAACATTACATCGGGTTTAATGTGAAAAGGAGGAGCTTTAAAGGATTACTTTAGAGTGTTTTAGGTGAGATTTTGCTTAAGGGTGACCAACAAGTAATATCTAACCTGCAGCAGAATAGATAACGATCTTGGTGTCTTCATTTCTTCAAAAAAATCATGAATTATCCCTTTACACATTGACTGCAATGAGAGGTGGCTTTACAAGGATGTGAGCCCTGGACTGGAGACAGTTTTGGTGCCTTATCCACTAAGGAAAAATTATTTTTCTAATGCAAATTACAAGTACATTAATATATAGTCTTACAGATGAGCGATCATGAACTGATACATGGTAGGTTTAATACACCCCCTGGCCAACAGCTCCACTTTGTTTCCAAGAAATCGACTTCAACTTCATAATAGTCAAATATTTGAATATTGTATAAATTAATAAAAATATGAATACAACACACCTTACATGAAGTACAACGTTGCAAAACCTCCATTCCTTCAAAAATGAAAAGAAAAATCTTTGGTGCTCCCAAAATATTGGTGCCCTGGGCTACCGCCTCAGTAAGCCTTTTCTGAAATGTGGCCCTGGCTGCTCATGCAGTGACATTATTTTAATAAGCCTTTAAATTTTTATAGTGCACACTCTTTCTGTTCAAAGTTAACACATCCAAAGATTCACGTAGGTATGAAGCTCACTAAGCAGGTGTCACTCTGCCTGGATCACTCTTCCTCAGTGTGAGGCTGATCAATCCTATAGTCAGCAGCACATTAATGTGCGCAGATAATGGATTAGTTACTGTTTCACAACTACAGGATGAGTTGTCCTACATAATGAGTTACTATGCATCAGTGAGGATGACACATTTACTACACCAGTAGTTTTCCAAAGACGACCACCGACCTTTAAGTGAAAGGACAGCTTTATATTTGCAGGCAGAGGCAGCCACTTCACAGTTTTATAGTTTATTCTTGCACATGCCACTCACTGTAATCTTGACAGCGACTTCTCAGCAATGTTTCTCATTCTCCGCCTACGCTCTTTGCTGTAGAGGCAAGCTGGAGTGCCCAGCAGTTTCTATGGTAACGAGGAAGCTTTGCATTCACACGTCCTCTAATCTTTTTGTCATTCTTTCAGACTAATAGTATTTGAGCCGCTGGGGATGGATTAAGAGACTCTGAAGAGTGAAAATCAGTTAACCAATACATATAGGGGATATACTGTGAGCTCTCATGGTGATTGTTAATTGCTAACAGGCTAGCTTCAGTATAAATGTTGTCATCTGCAAAGAGGTGAAGGCAGGTTAAGCTTTTAAAGTGAATCTCATTTCTAGGCTCGTCTCGTGTTAAATTAAAACGAGCTCAATAATTTCCATCTGCTGGATTTATTGTTTTCCTCTTTTCTTTCTACCACAAACTGGATGGTAAAAGTCTTCAATGAGGTTCATTGGTCTCAACTAGACCTTTTTTGAAGGACAATTTTCTTTACAATGACTTCATAATTCATTTTATTTTATTGTGTCTGTTGCTTTGTTTATTTACTTTGGATATTTAAAATGTCTTCCAGTTCCAGTGTTAAATGTTCGTTAGAATTACTTTAATTTACTTGAAAACGGTCTCAAGACGACAATATTGTCATTTATCGCGATAACTCCTGGGACAATTTATCGGCCAGCAAATTTTGTTATTGTGACAGGCCTGCTCATTTCTGCATATGACGCACAAATTTCACTGACGCTAATTGCGGTTTGGCAGCAACACTTGTTAGATCCAATGTAATACTTGCTTTATTGTGTGGGTAAAAAATACCATGTACATCTACTTTCTTATCAAATAAATGACAATCTGTTCCTCTTCCTCTGCTCTTCGACGCCTCACCTCTCTACAGCCGGCGACCACCGCCGTCTCCTACAAGACAAGCCCCGCCATAATCACCCAACCGGGGTGATTTCCCCTCGTCCGCTCCCCTCCTGTCTCTCACCCTCTCTCTCTTAGCCATGGCTCTGCTGTCCTCGTCTCTCCTTAGCGAAGACGCCCGCCGAAGTCTTTGACCCCTTCAACCTCAGTTTCCCGCCAGGTGAAGATGTCCATATATTTATGTACAGTAGGGTACTCGTCTTGTGGTGTATGTGTATGTGCGCTTGTTGCTCGCCTGTGATCCAGGTTCGCTTAGCAGGTCCACTACCCTGAAACCCCTGCCCTCCCTTTTCCTCTCCTACCTACAACCCCTACAGTTCAACCAGCACCCCCAGTCGCTGCTTCTACATAAAAAAAACAACAACAAAGAAAACAAAGAAAAAACAGGCTCAGCAGTCATACTGCCCTACTCATTCCAAAACGCAGCATGCCACATAAGCTGCTTTTATTGCATGGGAGTGTATGCGTGTGTGTGTGGGTGTGTTTTTGTGTGTGCGTGTGTTTTCGGGGGAGGGAATAATTTGCCTATATGTAGGCTGAGTTTGATTTAGTATTGTATTAATTTATTGTATAATGCCCCCGCCCTCTCTCCCCCACTGAGTGTTGATGTTCTCTTAGGAACAGAAGTTGTATCTTAGTATAAGTGCGTATAAGCGTGTTTTTTTTTGTTTTGTTTCTTTCTGTGTGAATAATACATTGTACATGTGAATGTGTGTGTGTGTGTGTGTGTGTGTGTGTGTGTGTGTGTGTGTGTGTGTGTGAGGACACGTGTGCATGTGCCGTCTCTGCACGTTTGTTGGCGTTTCAGTTCTGTTTGTTTTCACTGTCAAAGCTGTTAATGATGAATCATATATAAAAAACAACAACAACTCTGCGGGGGGAACATTCAGTGTTTGACTTTTGTGAGTTGTTCCTGTGTTGTAGTAGCAGCCATACACGCATAGCAAGGCTGAGGAGCACCTTCGATATTCTCTATATGGACAAACAGCCTCGACAACACGTTTAACCTCGTCATAAGTGTCCACCTGTGCTGTATCTCCATGGTCAGATTGTGACCCCCGAACCGAAGGGCCTCAAGCTCCCATTCAGATGCTGACTGGAAGTGAAACTTTGGTTAAAACTAACAATTAAACAAAAATACAAAGGCAGAACAACTTATTCGACACAAGACGCTCCATTCATCTACACTCTTAAAACTGCTGGGCTTAAATGTTTAGGTTGTTATCCGAGTCCTGCATCAACGACTTGATTTAAAGCAACAACGGTTGGTTATGGGTTTGTACCAGCATTAATTTGACCCAAAATATGTTAAAAGTTGTGCTATCAATCGATTTAAAAAATGGAATTAAATTAATTGTACTCTAGCGCTTTGATTAATCACGATTGAAATGTAAAAATGCATGTCATCGTAAAAATGTTAAAGAAAATCTATTATTGTCTGAAACCAAATCGTTTCAGTTTTCCAGGTTTTTATATTCAGGATTTTGTTTCAAACTTAATTTAAAACCTTAGCTATGAACTGGTTGTGCTTCGGTGGAAGGGCAACAAATCATTGCATTAAGTACATACTGCTTAATCCAAAACTCCATTGCTCTGTTTTCATCTTTTAACTCGCGGTTGTGACTCTTTGCTGACCGCAGCACAAGACCGCGCTGCTGTCAACTAGGTAAGTCTCCACAAAGAGAGGCTTTTAGGTCTAAATAGGTAGTGCGATTAATCTGCATTGTGAAATACTAGTAATTTCTGTAAACTAATAAAGATAAAGAATAAATTGCTCCAACACCTGCATTACTAAACAAGTAGCATTTTTATTAAAATGAATAAAATAATATTTTTTTCATTTTTACTTTAAATTCTGACTGATCATAAGTGCTGAAGTGAATTATCATTTAATAAAACTATTTACTGTATGGTGAAATGTTATTGACGAGCACTTTAACTTGAGCAAAACTCATCCCAGCATAAAAACATTAGGTCTTTATAATAAATATCATTTTTGGTCTCATTAGTGCATCTGTGGTTAATTTCATTATTAAATAAATACAACTTAAACTAATAATATTGAAATATAATTGCAAGAATAGGTGAAGTAGAAATAAATACACCTTTCCAGCCCGTCTATATTGGCTTTATTGTTAAAAAATAGCTAACCGTAGAAGGTGCTAACTTATTAGGAGTTAATAAGTTAATGAGGTTGTTTTTTAACTCAACAGAGCGACATTAATATTATAATGCAGCATAACATTACCATTTATTTTATCATTAAATCTGGTCAGACTGCTGTTAAGTTCAAAAGGTCTGTGAAGAGTGATGAAGCTCCTGCTAGCTTAACCCAACAAACTTGGTCTCGATGCTAGGCCCAGCGTTTGGTTTAAACTACCCAATTTCTATGTCTTAACAGCATAAACGCAACATTTCTGCTCAAGAAATTACCCGGCTGTTTTCAGAGTGGCTCCATAGAGGATTACTGGAGGAGGATTAGAGTCTATTGGGTTCCCTCCAGTTAGCCTTTTTCTCAGGTCTGACCCAAACGTTTATACCCATCACAAACTTCCCCTCTTGTTTTAGCCCACTCGTTGTTTCCGCTCAAAACCCCGTCAGCATTTGCATCAGAGCTTGAGGTCGTATCATCAGTGTTCAAGTGCTTCTCTGTCACTTTGTTATTGTGTATGTAAGCCTAAGCTGTATTCTGATGTATATAGAAAATGATAAGGACATAGTGTACCAGTGGACTCTACAGACCTCGTCAAGAATCCTAGCGCTTTAATTGTTCTCTTTGTCTGTATTCACTATATTCTCTCCTCTCTCTAATTTAGACTGCCTTAATGGCATGGATTATAATTATTTATTGCCAAAGTTAAACACAGAAGGAGAATCATGAAGTGAAAAAATAGAAAAGAAATGAAGCTAAAGATTCCAGTTGATGTGAAATTGGCTAAAATTGTTTAGCAGAGAACGTATTGTTCAATTTGGAAATGCACAAGTTGTTAATTTTCTGTGTCTGTATCGCTCCTCAATAAACTTCTTCTTCATAATGTCATTCCTTGTCAACAGAGTGATACTTGTGTAAGAATGTGGATTTGAAGCCTATGTGATGGGACAACACAAGTTAATACACATTACCTATGGAAGAAAACAGTGGCTGGTTTTTGAGTTGCATTTGAGTAACAAGGCATTAAGCTGTATATGTCTGAGCCAGAGTTTGACTGATGATTCCCCTTAGGCGTAATATGTGTTTTAGTCGGTGTGGTAACCTTTTTTAGACAAAATGAGGTGGGTGATGCAACAGTTCTGCAGTAAACACTGGTTAGTAAATCATCTCAATGGATCGTATCAACCAGGCTATAAAGTTTTAACAGTATGACACACACAGCTTTCCATTGGGTTTTACCATAACCAAGTTTCCCAGAAATCCAGGCTGTGTTTTCATTTGGAGCGCAAATGTTTTGCTGCAGGGATACAGAATTCAAGTGGACAAGTTTGAAGGAAGAAGTAGATTAAAACACAAAAACACAAAACAAAATGGAAATGATTGTACCCAGAAGGACTCTTTAACCTCCCTCGTGCATTTGGGGATAGCTGTGTGGAGTTTTATTTTAGGTGGGGCTTTTTGACTTTTATGAAATCACAAATTATAAAATGGTAGCAAAACAATTGTTGTTTAGATAACAAACTATATATAAAGTAAGGTTGACTGATTTTTTGTTTGTTTGTTTGTTTCTGAAAAGAAACGACCAGAGCCAGCTTGTCTTCCAGGTTATTTACAAACGAGATGAAGCTTTGAAAATGTCTCAAAGGTGAGTAAGCAGCACCCTCTAGTGGCCGTAAGAAAATAATGTGAGGAAAAACTAACACTACAAGATAAGTTGTATTTGACCGGCTCGGCTACCAAATTAGAGCCTGAAACAGCTTTACATAATTTCTGGTTACGTTTGGTTTTTGATAAGCCTAAACATTCCCCGTAACTGCAAGATTCGCGATACTTTAGCTTAAAAAGCCCTTCATTGCAAATTGTTTCCTTTAAACTCGTCTTTACGATGTTGTCGTTGTTTTTCCAAGGTTACAGTATTTTCATTCATTTGACGAAACGACCTACTTGAACACGTCACTTGATGGCCATGTTTTTAACGATGATGCATTCACCTATACTCGTGCATCAGCATTTGAAGAACTCTTAAATTATTTATTTTTTTCTTTTTCATCCTCCTAGTTCTGATTCAGCTCTTCATAAATAACATCACTGACTATTTTTAAGTCATATTCGTTTAAGTAGTAAACGAATATGATATATCTAGTTATTTCTGTTATATAGCCTACATATATTTTGGCATTAGTGGGGAAGATGGACACGCAACTAGAGTCTCAAGGTCGGTACTCGAGCTCGCGTCGAACACAGAACTACGTTCACGGGACGGCCGCTCTACTCCTACACCACGCAACTCCCCCTACTGGTCACTTTTATGAAATGCTACAACAGGAAACAGTTACCCGGTAATTTGCTGTCAGGGTTAGGCTCCTACTTTTCAAGCGTTTGGCTACAAACACAACCAACCAAACAAACCAAAAATATTATAATTATTAAGATTTCTTTCCATTTTTTTTTCTTGTTTTTATTTATAATAGATAATTTTTTTTAATTCATATTTAATCAACTGACTTATTGTAACATAGAGAATCTGATGTACCAATCTGTTCACCGATAGCAAAGCAAAACCATTAGGGAGCGGGACTGGGCTCGACACAAAACATCCACAACAAATATGATGGAGAGACTTTATTCTTAGAGCTGAATAAAGTTCTAAGAACTTTATTCTTAGCGGCTTGAGACCAGACTTAACAATGAGTGAAAGCGCCTCCGCACGTCCGGCCAGCGAGCGTGTGGAAAACGAGCGCTCCCGGCGTTGGAGCTGCGCAGCGGCGTCGCTGCGTTTTCATTGGTCTGTTGGACGTCGAGTCGCACTGCCTGTCAAAGAGGAGGTTAGCATCACAGATAACCAGTGCGACTGTTACATGTCAGGGACGTAAACCGAGAACATCGGGGGATTTTATGTTCTACGCCGCTGAAGAAGCCACAGACTGAAAGGATAAACGTTTCTTTGTATGCGGCGACGATGTCTGTCCCGGCAGGACAGGGATGAAGATGACACAACTGTTGTGGCGAAGTGTGTCAGTGTGGCTATGTATAGCTGTACTCTTTTGGTGAGTTTTTCAATTAGTTTCTTAACCACCTGTCATATTTTTAAAACAATTTTTTCTGCTGGTATTTGACCGTATAGAAGAAGACTAACAAACTAATTAACTGGTAATATGCCGCGTTCAAACCGTAATACACTCGAATAGCAGCAGCTAGCTAGCTTGCTAGCCGGCTAGCAAGCTAGCCAGCCCTGACGTTATGTTGTGATGTGGCACCTGGCTGACTTCTGACCTGTTGGGATGAGGTAGCTTTAGCCGCTGACTGAGGTTGAATTAGCAATACTCTATCAACAAGTAGCCATAGGAATACGTTGTACAGTCGCTAAACTTTTTGGTACATTTATAAATGATTCAAATTTAAAATCTACTTGAGGACTACAAGAGTAGCTTTCTTAACAAAGCCCACAGTGTTCTCTGCAGGAGTAATGACAGATTCCTAATAATGACAGATTCCTAATAGTGACCATCCCAGACCTCAATTCAGCCTATAAGAGGCAGATTTGGTTCACCAGCTGACCTGTTAGTGGCTCTTTCTTTTGTCCCTCGTGTTAAAAAAGATTAAAAAGCCTGAGGTTGGTGGGAATATGAACCTCTGACAGAACTGATTATGCCAACAGAGATAGTAAATATGTGATCAGAAGGTGTCCCACCCATGATATTAAAGGTTAGTTACAGCATATCAACCACTGACTGCTGTTAGTCAAGAAGCGGGAAGGATGACGCAATATTTTACTAGTATAAGCATTTCTGTAGAAATCTTTGTGCGCATGACTGTTTTGGATATTTTTGTTTTAGTTCAGTTTTGTTCCTCCTTTTAAAGAAATAGCAGTTCCTAGTTTATGTTGTAGAACTGTCTGTAAATATCTGGTGTTTGCTTAGTCACCATATTATGTATTAATAGACTAATGTGACTTATTTACTTATTATTAGTTGAGGTCAACAATAGCTAATTTATCAATTTGCACCAAATGCTGGCTTATACGTTTTTTTTTTTAACATTTATTGTTTTATTTGTTGCTCTGTTTTGAAACAAGCAGCAGAAGTAGTTTTCCACTTTTTGCTGTTGTGTTTGAGTAGACCACTTCATGAATACTGCATGTCCCAACATTCCCTTTTATAGCTATATTAAGATGCATTGTCTGCGAGCCACAATAATAAAAAAAAGTACATAAATTATCTGAATTGTTTCGAAATAAATACACGTAAATAGACGACTTAATGGCACAGACTGCTGCTGTATAATGTATGTAGTAGTGTTATTATTATTATTATTATTATTGCCCCAAAAGAAGTAAGAATACATAATGATTGTACGCTTCCACAGTGCGACCTAGTCCAACATATTATTTGACTACAAACAAAGAATTAGAATATTAAAGTTTATTGTCTTTGAGGGCAAACGTGTCATTATCAATCTATTACCTTAAAATGATATCAAAATGGCAACAGTGTCGTTTATTACGAGAATTATTGGGACACACAAAGATCAGCTTCACTCGTGTACAAACTGGTATTATTTCAAAGTTTGTTGATATTTTAAACGTCTCATCAGTCTCCAGGGTCCATTAAAGTTTCGTCTCCTGTCATAACTCCTAAAACTAAAAGTCTTATCTCCATTCTTAATAAGAGAGATGACTCACTAGTGCAAGGCGATAGCACTAACAGCTGGACCACCCAGAAGCCCATATAAGGAGGCAGAAAGTAGTAAAAACATTCATTCGGACAGTTTGTTAGTGAAGCCTTTCTGTTTTCTGAGGTGTGTCTTTTAACTGTTGTTTTTCATTTTACAGATGATATCAGTTTAGTTTTCCGTGCCGAATCCCTGAGCTTTTCTACAGTTTTATCATTATGAGGTTACCCTTCAAGGTGACTCAGTGTCGTTATTATTGCTCTGATTCTCTTCTACTGCAGCAGGTGTGTTAGTTGCTATGTGGGATCCACGGAGCCACAGCCAGAGGCTCAGAATCATGCGTCCTCCCAGGACTTCCAGTCGACGGAGGACTCAGGGGACCCAGACCCACATGAGAAGGTAACGCTCTAACGTGATGTCGAAATAATCACGTTATTATTGATTATAACGTGATTATAATCAATAATATAATTATTATTGATTATAATAATAATAATTATTATAATCAATAATAATCGATTTTTGATTGATAACATTTATCAATGTTAACATTTATAACATTGATAACATTGATTGTTATCAATGTTAACATTTATAACGCCAGAAATGTTCTGGCGAAACTAGGGCTGCACTTAATGATTATTTAAGTAATTGATTATTCTGACGATTAATCGTTAAATCAGAATTAAGTTTTTTTTTAAATGCCTCACTTTACAGATTTTTTCTTTTTTCCTTTTACCTTTTAAGACTTTTTAAAACAATATTGGACATACACTAAAAGATGCAAATGGGTAAATAACTCAATTCCTTTTTTAAAAATAAGAAAATAAACATTTGCTTTTGCTTTAGTAAATCTGAACCAGGTGAAGCTAAAGCTATTCTTCTTGAAGATGTTTGGCTAAAACCTATTTACAGACAAAATTCTCTTTTCTTTTTGTATCTTAAATAGGAAATGTATACAATTTTTGTACAGTTTTGGCTTAGTTACTGCTCTGAATATGTTGGAGGTTTTTTCAGAAAGTTGCCTTTTTTGAGTCATAACGATTAATTGATTACTAAATTAGTTGACGATTATTTTTGATAATCGATTCATCGTGATTAATTGTTTCAGCCCGAGCAGAAACACCTGAAACATTGAGTTGATTTCATAATATTTTGTGTGTTTGACACATTGTTAAAGTAATTGATCTTGTCTCAGACTCTTCTGTTTAACCACTTAAACACCATCACTTTATTTATTTATTTTTTAAATGCTTATATCTGTATGTATTTGTGGGTGAATGTGTTTTTCTTTCTTTCTGTTGTTTTAGAATGAAGACATGTGGAGTTTACCTGAAAATGGGAAGTTGTCTGGAGATCATCAGCATAACGGAGAACAGCTGACACAAGAAGTGGCTCATGCTGAGGTGGGAGAAACGGACAAAAAATAATAAAAATAAAATACTCTGCACACTTTTAGTTGATGAGGATATCTGAAGTATTGGATTTATTTTTACAGGAATTTTTAAGAGTATTAGAATATAATGTGTGATAATGGTGTAACTTATTACTGAACTCTATTTGTGAACATTTGGTTCATTTATTTAGTACATATGTTGTTTTTCCTACTTAACCATTCTTAATTCTTTTATCTGATTTGCTTATATCACAATAACACAATCTATAATTTGTGCCACGAAGTCACAACCATACAGTTACCTAAAAATAAAGTAATAAATGTTTTTTTTATATAATAATCTTAAAAAAGACAAAAAGAAAAACAGTTGTTTTTTTAGCTAAGGTTCATTGTACAAGTTGTTGATCAAGGGATGGTACAAATGCATACCGCACTTTTCAGATTTTTAATTGTAAGAACTATGTAAATTTTTCCCCCCAGCTTTACAGATATGAACTACCTTGTGTTGCTTTCACATCAAATCCCCTCCAAACACGTTGAGGTGGTTGCAGCCTGACAACATGTTTAAGGAGTAGGAATAGTTTTACAAAGTGATGTAGATGCAACGATGGCTTATTAGGGTCATTGTAGATAGAAAACAAAAGGAGTAAGTTTCCACCAAAAAAAATCTCTGAAATTTTCTTGAAAAAAACAACAAAAACAAGGGCATTTCCAAGTCTGTGAAGTTCAAAAATTTGCTAGAAATAAAACATTGAAATTCTGAGATTAATCTCAGAAATCTTCTAGAAAACTTGGAAATGTCTGAGTTTCAAAAGTCCAAAGAATTCGACTTTTGAAACTCAGGAATTTGAGGGGTTTTTTCTAGCAAATTTCAATGTTTTTTTTTCCTAGAAATTTTCTGAGGTTAATCTTAAAATAGAAGTTTTTGACAAAAATGTACTTTGTATTTTTTCTATCTACAATGGCCCTAACATGCCGTATTAAAACGCAGATCTAAATACAGGGGGGAAAAGCAGAAAGCCCAGTAAATCCTCACTGTTTCCAAACACTAAGATGGCTCCTGTAAGCAAACCTGTCTTTGTGTGTGTTGAACTCTCCTGGAACATTCAGCGCTCTTAAGTGTCTCATAAATCAGCCTCTCAGCTGCGGTTAATGGATCCAGGATCACGCCTGAGTGTTTCCATCTTTCCATTAGGCCTTTGGATCAGATGAGCCGACTGCAGAAGCGGAGCCGGAGGAAGACGGGAGACTTTCAGAACCCGAGCAGAGCTCAGAAAGTCAACGAGCAGAAACATCTGGATCTGAAGAGTCGGACTCTGAACCGCCACCGCTTCCTACAAACTCCCTGTCTGTTATTTCTGCTCCATACAAAGATGACCCCAACGTAAACATGGTCGCCACAAACAGGCAGGCCGCCGCCACCGCTGCACTCCATGCAAATATTTCCCTTAGTTTGCGTTTGGTGTTTCCTGCTAAAAATTTAAAAATGTTTTCTTTTCTTTAAGTGATGGATCTGAAGCAGCGGCACCTGAGGTCACTGATTTCAACCTGCTTCCAGTTGACTGTGAAGAAGAGGAAGAAGAAGAAGAGGACAACCCGTATGATGACAGGTTGGTTCAGTTATATAGAGCTAAAAAATGCTTATTAAAAGTTGTGATTAGGGATGCAAATTGATTAATGAGTTAATCTAATGAGTAGTTCAGTGGCCGTTTTCTCTCTTGTATCGTTGTCTTTCTGTAATATGAACAGCTAAGTTTTTCATGATATACTGACTTAAAAAAATAAACACATTGCTATAGTTTAACAATGTTTTGTGTCAGCTGCATTAAATACTGACCAAATAAGCAGAAAAAGCCAAAAGAAGGTCGTTATTTGTTAATCTGATACTTGCATCCCTCGCTGTGACAAACCATGAGGGATTACTATTATTACTTGTCTTTTAAGGAGTGATAAATGCTGATTTTGGTTCCCTCAGCAGCCCTCCAATAGTGCTGGAGAACACCTCCAATGCGCACACCACAGGTACTAAAGCTGAAGTGGCCCCCCCCCTGAGTCCTCCCAGCAGTAAGCATCTGGAAGCCAACGCATCGCACATGCTGAAAGAGCAGGTGAGGCGATCAGACGAGCTGTTTTTTTTGTTTTATTTTCCCCTCTGTCAGAGGAGGTGTCCCAGCTCTCGTTTCCTCATTATCTGTGACAGGACTTGAGCTCCCCTGTCAGCGCCGACACAGACTCCACTGCAAGCAGCAAAGACCCCGAGGACATCCCCACTTTTGACGAGTGGAAGCGGAAGATGATGGAAGTGGAGAAAGAGAAGAGTACGATCGGCACTTTCAAGTGGTTCGCTTCAAATTGGGAGATTTTTCAGATTAAATCTGCTTTCTTTTTTCCTTTTTCTTTTCCTCCCCTCAATAGCTCTGTCCACTCACACCTCTAACAACGGAGTTTCTCATACGGTGAAAAAAGTCCAGAAGAACTTCCATAACTACGCCTCGGTAGAGTGCGGGGCCAAGTTACTTGGTGCTAACCCAGAGGCGAAGGTACTTTGTTAATTATTTCTTGCTTTCCACACGGATGTCAACACGTTCCACTTTCTTTCACTTTAAAGAAGGTAAATCAACCTGATGTCTGCTAACGTTTTCCACAGAGCACGTCGGCCATTTTGAAGGAGAACATGGACTTGTACATGTTAAACCCCTGCAGCACTAAAATCTGGTTTGTTGCTCTGCCTTCAGTTGAAGCGTGTATTTTCATTCTCCACCTGAATATTACTCTAAATGTGTTTTGTTGTTATTATCTCTGTTGCTCAGGTTCATTATTGAGCTCTGTGAGCCCATCCAGTTGAAGCAGTTGGACATTGCTAATTTTGAGCTTTTCTCCTCCACCCCTAAAGACTTTCTCGTCTCTATCAGCGATCGGTAATACAATAATAATAATAATAATAATAATAACCTTAGTTTTTCATGTTTTCTTGCTTTGCAACCCCAATCAAATTCTTGGTTTTTATCTCTTGTTTTTTTTGTTTGTTTTTTTTTCTTCTTCTTCTTCTTCTTCTTCTTCTTCTTCTTCTTCTTCTTCTTCTTCTTCTTCTTCTTCTTCTTCTTCTTCTTCACCATTGCACTACTTGGATTTTCATAGTTCAGTGGTGTCAGGTCGCCCAAGGCGGGCATTTTTTATTTATTTTTTACAGCTTCCATTTATTTGGACAATAGGATAGACCCGGCTAAGACTTTAAAAGGAATAAAGTCATAATATTACAATAATGCAGTCCCAATATTAGGAGTGTGAAGTATTACCGTAATTTCCGGACTATAGAGCGCACCTGATTATAAGCCGCACCCAGTACATTTTTAAAGGAAAAACCATTTTGTACATACATAAGCCGCACCTGTCTATAAGCCGCATGTGCCTACATAGAGACGGTACACAGAAAGAGTTTTCAAAGTTTTAATAATATACCTTAGCTTTTCTTTCCAAACAGTGCCTGTGGCGCGGCAGTAACACAGCAGCAACACGGTAGAACAGCACTAACAGGACTGGTAAAGAAAACTTACCGGTAAAAGTCACTGAGAGCCTCTTCATCATCCTCCTGAGCACTGAGACGTGTTAAGTTACATTAAACTTGAGTCTTCCTCGACACATATATTCCCCCTGTCTCACTCTTACCGTTTCTGCTCAAGCGCCCCTGGCGGCCGTTATAAGAAATGCATAAATAAGCCGCATCGTTGTATAAGCCGCAGGGTTGAAAGTGTGTGACAAAAGCCGCGGCTTATAGTCCGGAAATTACGGCAATTTTATGAGAACTCAAAAAATAACAAAATTGAAAAGAGGAATGTTGAGCGTCTTGCAAAGTTATACTTTGGTTTAGGTGAAACAAATACTAAATAATGTTTTACCAGATCAGCATCAAATTATTATCAGTAGCAGGACTTTGCAACTATCATGCAAACACTTGTGTGTTACGAGGAAAGAACCATGTGGACTGAGGTGGTCATGTCTTTTCTTTTCACACTAAAACAACTTTATTCTCAATATTTTTAACTAAAGAGCAGATCTTTTTTTTTATTTCAATCTGAAAAGAGTGGTGTGCATTTGTAGTAAATCATCTTTACTCTAATTCTCTTTAAATTAAAACTTTTGGATTCTGTGTTCAATGTATCTTCAGTAAAGCTAAAACTCAGACAGGAACTATAGCACTACCTCATTTTTCATTATTGTAAAACCCCAAGTTAACGTTTGGACATCATCAGATTTTAAATCCTTACATATTGTTAGTCATTGTAACACCAGATTGTGGCTGTTCAGACGTGTGTATCATCGGAGTAACTTGTGTCATGAATGAACGTTTGCAGGTACCCGACAAATAAGTGGTCCAAGCTGGGAACCTTTCACGCCAGGGACGAACGCACAGTTCAGAGCTTCCCATTGGACGAGCATCTTTACGCCAAATACATGAAGGTGAGCAGAACCGCTGTCAAAGTTCATTGTGTTTTTGTTGATGTAAAGCACAGTAAAAAAAACCTAATTCTTTATTATTTGTAAAAAATCATGCTAATCTCTTTAAATGGCCACTTTTGAATTTTCTATAATATATATTTTTTTGCTTCTGATGAGCAGTTGTATGTCTATGTGTTGCTTGTATTGCATATTTTTCTAACAGCATGTTTTGTGGCTTGGTCTCTTGTGGTGAAATGGTGGCACTGTTTCACCTGCTGTTATTCATTAGAGCTGAGCTCTTTATGCCATCCTGTTTGTAAGCATGCCTATATATCCTTAATCTTTTTTCTCTTTTCTCTCGCCTCAGATGTTCACCAAGTACATAAAGGTTAGCCTGCTCTTCTCGTAGTGCACACTGTTCGCATCATCGACAGGATGATTGTCTGACTTCCATCCTAGTAAACGAATCATTTACTAGAATGAAATCTTAACCAGTATTTCCTAAAGCCATTCTAGCCAAACACATCATCTTTCATGTCTTCTGAATTATTCACTCCAGCCAGTTTGTTCACTGCAATTCCTTTGATTTCTCAGCGAAGTTAAATCAGCTGCTGACATTTCTGATTTGGCCATGGCGTCTTCACCAGATAATCTGAAGGATAATCTGTGTTTTGGGGTTTTTTCAGGTGGAGCTGGTCTCTCACTTCGGTTCGGAGCATTTCTGTCCCCTTAGTCTCATAAGGTACGCCAGCTTTCAGATTAGCGTTAGCAGGAACAATAAGAAAGAAAAAACTAACGTTGGAAGTAAGGTTTGAAATGATTAATCGTGATGAATTGATTATTCAAATAATCATCAACTAATTTAGCAATGGATTAATCGTTGACCAGAGAATACAAATAATACAGATAAAAAACAAGACAATTATAAAAACACGCATGTATTAGAAGTTTGATATTGTACACATTTACAAATTCCTCTATTTAGCATTAACTTGTTTCTAACTAATAGACCTGCTAATTGCATACTGAAGAACCTGAGTTCAATTCACAGATAGTATTTTTAATCTCCTTTATCACACCTTTGGTTACCATGGTTTTCTATTAATATATGGGTGTACTTCATTTCCCACGTTTTGAATATGTGAACATAAATCCACCATGAAGTACAGTAGCACACGGGAGGTTTGCAGTAAATATTGATTATAATAGTTCAGAGGAAGGAAGTAGACTGTTGCGTCTCATATGCTTGCATATTAGACGCAACAGTCTAATATGCTGCTGCATATTAGACTGTTATATGAAAGAGTATAACAGTCTAATATTATAGACTGTTATATAAGTCTATAACAGACTTATATAACTTTATAAAGATATCTTTATAAAGATATCTTTATAAAGATAAAGATATCTTTATCTTGCCTAAAGATACAGGCAATCTTTAGTAAAAACACTTTCCCTTAATTACATGCTTACTGGAGGCCGGTTCCTTTCTTGCATTAGAAATGTTTCGATTTGCTTTTTTTTTTCTTTTTTGTCAGGGTGTTTGGAACAAGCATGGTGGAAGAGTACGAGATCGCTGATCCTCCAGAGAGACCAGAAGATCAGGACGATGATCCAGGTGGGATCATACTGTCCACACAATGCATTGGGAACTTTTTTTTTATTGTCTTAAATTAAAATAAAAATTAACAAACAATTCTGTGCATACTCAAACATTTACTACGTAGTAGAGATGCACAGATCTGATATTAACATCCATAAAGGCCGATCTGTTCATCTATTAATTCTATGCTTTGTAATCTGAGCGACGTCATGCTTTATTTATTTTACATTTCATTTAGGATTCCTAATTGCACTTTCTGAGCAATCAGAAGGAAGGTTCGTTGCAGTTTGTTTTTTACCTGTTTGACCAAAGTAGTCGACCTATTGTTATTGTCTTTTTCAGTTTTTTTAACTTTACATCGGCTGTTTTACTCCTAATTGCACTGGGTTCACAAATTAAAGTTCTGTTGTTTTTCATGTTTGACCACCTATTGGTGTTTTCTGGTGCATCAAATAAATTTGTAATTAATTACACTTATGTCTGTGGGGAGAAAAAAAAGAAACGTTTTAAGTCAGTTCAGCGATTTTTTTTCTGTATCGTATCGGTATCGGCGGATACTTGTATCAGAAGTGAAGAAAAGTGGATCAGTGCATCACTAACATACAGTAAATGAGATAGTTTCATCTTCCTCTGTTCCTACAACTACTTGTAAATGACAACTACATTTACAAGTAGTTGTAAATGTAGTTACAACTACTTGTAACTAACTAACAGACAGCAGCTGTCTGTTAGTTACACTTTTTGTTAAATATTGGGAGGAAACCAAATTTAAATTTTTTTTAGAATAAACCCCCCCGCATAATTTAAAAAAAAAATTCACTTGTTTAATTATGAATATTTTTGGTTTAGTAAAATGTTTTATTAAACGATTTATTTCTTTATTTTAAATCTCATTGAGCTCTGAATCCTCATTTCAGATTATCCTCCTGGGAGTGTACCTGGAGAAGACAAGTCCAAGAATCTGATTGGATCAGCGAAAGGTCTTCAATCGACTCAATATTTGTATTAATGACTTGCGTCTTGTTGATAAGAGCTCAGAGCTTTGTGCTGCAGCATCTCGTAACCGTAGTGTTTGGGTTTTTCGTTTCCTCAGATGCCATTTTCAACATGGTGAAGGACATTGCTGTTGTCCTTGGAGGTAATCAGGAGACAACAGGTATAAACACGATCTCTACTGACTCTAACTAAAACGGATATTATGATGTTCAGCACACTACGAAGCTTCTTCTGTATGTCAATAAGTGACGTCATGGTGACAGCTGGTTGTTATTAACGCCTTTCTTGTTTTTCCAAGGCAACCTTTCATCTCAAGATGTGAACATAAGTGAACAATCCCAACAACCTGAAACTGCCACGGAAACTACGACCACTGACCTTGCGTCTGTGTAAGAACCTGCCACAGTCCTAGAATACGGAGCAACAGCATGGTAGAATGGCCCAGTCAAAGTCTAGACTTCTGGTGTTTTCACGCCTGATAGTCCAGTAGGCTGGAGTATTGGGAACCAAAATCAAATGATCAGTGGATTCCTGGTGCAGCGACGCCACAAGTGAGGGAGGAGAAACAGGATTTTCAAAGGATTTGATTGGTTTGACACGGTGCGAAAGTGAACCGCAACAGCTGAAAATGTAACTAATGTTGCAACTTTGGTCCCTAATAGCACCAAGTGTAGTGGACTATCAGGTAATCTGATTGACTCAGAAATGTAATAACTTGGTTCCCAATAGAAAATGCTGAAGAAGGAAATTAATACAAATGCTTAAGGTGGATAAAAACTTTCATTATCTCTTGCCTTAATATTACAAAGACAGTTCCGTGGTATACTCTATTGATATTTATAGATGATTGTAAAGTATTTTATCATTGAAGTCTTCTATCCTGTGCCCTCGTATTGCTGTGTCTAATACAGACCTTGTTTTCCTCTTCATGATGTGTTTCCAGTCCAAACGCTGCAGACATTCAGGGTTTAACCGACTCATCTGCTCCAGACACACCAACTACTGAGAACTGTGAAGAAAAGCTCCCTCTAGTGGAGGACGAAATCATCATTCCATTGGGGAAAGAAGAGGAAGAATCGATCACCTCCACAATCATTCTCCTTGACAAGGAAGAGGAGCTGGAAGACGACAAGAAGGATAATCAGAAACGGGATGAAGAAAACCTAGAATACTGTGCTGCGCGTTCTTCCTCTTGTTCCTGCACGACTTCTTTCCAGGAGTTTCTCCAGCAGCAGTGTTCAGCTTCCCTGTCCAAAAAGAGGACTTGCCAAACAGTGGACATAGTTGAAACAATTCCCTCCGTCGTGACACCCTCGGCCCCGCCCTCCTCCTCTGCCCAACCCGAGCCTCAGCCTCATCCCGGCGAGGCGGATCAGTCCAGTGAGACAGATTCAGCCTCTGAGCTGCAGCCGGATCGAGATGCGACAGACGCAGAGGCGGCACCGCCTTCAGAGAACCCAGAGGGATCCGTGTCCGAGCACAACGATCTGGAGCCCAGTCAAATCCTGATCCTCCCCGCACCCAGCGCCACCGAGTCTTCGTCTGACAAAGCCACGCCTGTCGTAGAAACACCAGACGTCTCCTCTGAGGAACCAAAGCACGAGTTGGGGCCTGAAAAGATCCAGGACGTGTCGACAGAGGAGAAACTCGTCGAGCCTTCGCTCTCTTTCAGTGTCAGCTCTGCGGAGGTGAAACCCAGCGTCTCTGCAGATGATGATCCAACAGAGGAAAAACCCAAAGTTGACCCTGCACAGGAGGAAACCAGTGCCTCCAATGAATCTCAGGATAACCTCAATCAGACTCCAGTTTCCTCATCCACTTCTTCAAAGAACCAGGTTGAGCCGCCGGAGAGTCTCCTTATCTCGTCTGAGGTTCCAGACATGACCACAGAACCCGAACCCGCCCCCAGTCCCGTCACTGACGCCAAAATGGACGATCCAGCGGAAGAATTCCCAGTTCCATCGGGCGGCCAAGACCAGCTGTTTCGTCCTTCTGTTCCAACCAGCACTTCTCCTACCTCACCGTCTCTTTTAGACATTTACGCAGAGCCCTTTAACGGTACGGAGCAAAACGGAAACCAGGTGCACGGTTCCAGCCAGAAGGAGTCGGTCTTCATGAGACTTAACAACCGAATCAAGGCGCTAGAGGTGAACATGTCCCTCAGCGGGCGCTACCTGGAGCAGCTTAGCCAGAGGTGACTCTACAAGAGGCTGTTCTGCAATTCTCAACTCTAAAGCTTCAGAGGGGTTTTAAAACTTCATTTTTTGTGTTTTTTTTATTCAAGGTACCGGAAGCAAATGGAGGAGATGCAAAGAGCTTTCAACAAAACCATCGTGAAGCTCCAAAACACATCCAGGATAGCAGAGGAGCAGGTAAGCAATGGCTAGCAAAGACCAGCTGGCCTGACAGACGGATTGATGTGGTTTTAGACCTGAACGCAGGGCTATGACAAAGTTGTACCAAACTGAACTGCTGCAAGTAATATGAAAATTCAACTGCTTAGACACCAATCAACCAGAGGCCAGCAGCAAGACGGTTATAGATAGTAAGCAAATTTAGGTGAGAATGTGCACAGAAACATACAGAACCATAAATAACCTATTTCAACAGTTTATCAGCAAAAAAAGAAAAAGTTGATTTGATACACTTTAAAACTTTAGGATCTGATCTTACCTGACAAATGGTGGCTTGTCAGGAGTTTATGCTCCTCAGGGCTGCATCCTAGGGCCACTGCTCTGCAATCTGTACCGTTTCTGTTTTCTTTCACTCAGTTTTTAGAAAACATCATTTTCCTTCCCTTTTTTTGCAGATGACATGCAGGTTCATGTGCATCTGAAACAGTACAGTACTTATTGTCACTCTGCTGTCAGGAATCTCTAGGTTTATAGTTGACGGTTCCTTTACCTTCCAGTGACTAGCTGCTAATATACTCTTGCTACCTAGCTGTTTTGCATCTGTCATTGGTGGACGACATTTATCATTGACTTATTTCTGTTGCCAACCCAAATGAAGCTAGGTGCTTTCTGTGCGAAAAAGTTTGGCACTGCAAGAGTTAAGACAATGTGATTTTCTTCTATAGGTTTCTGTTGTGATACAGCAGGTCTTAAATTTTATTCATAATGGTCTTAAAAAGGTCTTAAAATATGTTAAACTTGAATCGGTGACCTTACAGCAGAAACCCTGCTGTAAGGATCTTTCTGTAGGTCTGTTTGCAGTGGGTTAGAGGTTAGGGGTTAGGTGTTAGGGGTTAGGTGTTAGGGGTCAGAGGTTAGCCGCACTTCTTTTTACCGAGTCTTAAAAGCAGAGAGGACGCCATTTCTGGCGTCCTCTCTGCCTTTCTTATAGATTGATTTGAAATGTGCATATTGCTGGTTATGATTCCAAGGTGTT
Organism: Alfaro cultratus; assembly: GCA_903066825.1. Taxonomy (NCBI): domain Eukaryota; kingdom Metazoa; phylum Chordata; class Actinopteri; order Cyprinodontiformes; family Poeciliidae; genus Alfaro; species Alfaro cultratus. The sequence continues at coordinate 116,004 of CAEFZX010030305.1, read as the reverse complement.
TGTTCATTGTGTTCTTGTTTCTTGTTTATTTTTTTTTTTAATGGTCTTGTTATAGGACCTGCGTCAGACTGAATCCATTCAGTTGCTGCAGGGCCAGCTGGAGAATGTGACTCAGCTGGTTCTCAACCTGTCTGTCCGAGTCAGCCAGCTGCAGAATGAGGTAGACGCAGCGCCGCCGGCGCTAAGCCTTCATCTGCTTTATCACAGCTTTATTAACCTGATACAGCTGAGGACAGTTAGTCAGTTCAATTTGCCAGGTTGGGATGTAGAAAGACAGATTTTTCAGATATTGTGTACCCGACAAGTTCACCGACATCTAACGCATTTTCTCCGTGTTCGTAAAGTGTGTGGAATGTCATTGCTTCATTTTTGCGACCGATTTGCTTTTCGTCTGTGTCTTCCAGGTGTCCGACAGGCAGAATTACCTGCTGCTCTCTCTCATGTTGTGCGTGTGTCTCGGCATTTTGCTGTGCGTCAACCACTTCCGCATCTCCGTTCCTCCCACCGCGGATCCAGAACCACCCAGCACCAAAAGTCCCACCTACTGCAGTCCCAAAAGGTATAACGAACGAGTACAACGTCCATTATGAGCCTAATATGCAATTCTCATTCAAAGGTGATGAGCTCACTGTCTGCTTCTATCTCAACCATGACTTCTCTGTCTGCACAACAGGCAGTATCCTCCCTGCGATGAGACAGGATTGAAAAGGAGGGCATCTTATCCACTCATAAACTCTGAGACCTTTCAGTTGGCCGACGCTGAAGGTGAGATGATCACTCACCCTAAAAAGGTTTAAATTCATGTATCTAAAGCTAAGGCCTTATAATGTCTTAAATTCCTAAATAATTTGGCTTTAAATACGTTAATCATAGGTCTGAAATTTTGTCTTGGCAGAACTATTTAATCTTGTACGTTCTACATAAATTTTTTTTCTCACAGGGCTTTTGAGGCTACTGGTAAGTCACTGCTAGCATATCATTGCTAGCTAGCTAGCTTCTTAGTTCCAACCTTTTTGAGGAGATAAAGGTTTTAAATTCCATTTGTGGTTTTAAAAAAGATCTTAAGTCTTAAATTTGAGTCGGTGAAACCTTTATTGTATCACATTATGCAACCAGGAGAATGTATTAATTGCAAGATTATAAAAAGAGCTTATTTTGTTAAAAGGAATGCTGCACTCCGAGGAAAACAGCAGTCTTTGTCCAGCGAACAGAAAGGTGTGTGAAAATCGATTCTGTTGCTATATAAAAATTGAATTGAAGAGCAAACACTAATCTTCTTCTTCTTCTCCTCTCCTCGCCACAAACAGAGGCGGCGGCGTAAGCTGAAACCTGCAGACCGGGTGGAGACGCTGAAACCCTGTTTCCAGTCTGCTCCCGAACTGTGCAATGGAGCCGTCGGACGTAGCCGCGGAGACGTCACCGCGCACGCCGCACCGCTCATAAAACATTTGCTCCAGCCCGTGTTCAGGGACTCGCCGTCGGAGGGAAGCTCCGAAGGATCCTCTCAGTCCGACGACCCGTCTTTCTGCGGCATCACGTCGGCCTGCTCCAGGATCTGCGACGGGCTCCCTCCGGTGAAAACCCGGGCAGAAAAACGAGCGCTAAGGCGCAGGCGTCTGAAGCCCGCCTGCGCCGTGGTGGACTTGTTTCACGCTCCTCGGAGGGACGATAACGAGCCGGCGCCCGTCACTTTACAGGACATCATCGTCAACAAAAAAACGGAGCACAACTCCGGCCCGTTGGTTGCAATCCCAGGTCCTGTCTGACTCTGCAAGAGTCCTGAACTTGAATGCTAAGCTGGTTGTTAGATTTCAGTAGCTAAAGGCAGCTCCAACCTTCATCAGACAATCTGTTCATCCTTTTCAGTAAAAAAAATAATAATAATAATGTTGTGTTCATATCCTCTGTTCAGTTTTTGTCAAAGTTTCTATTTGGTACCATTGGACTACTCCTTCCAGCTCTCCATTAAAGCATTTTTGTTTTATGAAAATCAGACTACTACAGTATTTACCTGAATTAAAACAGGATAGTAGAGGTTCTACTTCTTTGCAATAGCTTTAGTAGAAAACAAAATCCCTGAAGCACTTTAAACACGATCAACCAACCCATTGTTGTCAGTAGTTCCTGTCCAGCTCCTCTCACCTCAGGGCTCCATCCTCGGCTCACTTACTTTTCAATCTGTCCTGTATGTCTTTTCTTTGACTATGTTTAGAAAACATTTATTAGTGTCCCCTTTTTTTCCTCTAAAGTCCCACTATGAATGTCAACACAAAATGCAAGTTAATTTTTAACACCAACTATCCCCTATAGTTATCCTTCAAGGCGGCATTAAAAATATCTCAGTCTTAAATTTGACTTGTTAGACCCTGCAGATACTTTGTGATATGCAGAGCTACTAATATGCAACCACAAATTAAACCAAAGCCTTTTTTTGACGACTAAGTATGGTATTTTTAAGGAGAAAATCTATAATAAATCAAAACATTTGAAACTCAATTCCTGTTTTCAAACATCCTTGCATCCCGATTAGAAGTGAAAATTGACCTTTGACCTGAATTGTACACACAACCCCCCATCAGCAGCTTTTTGTGTTCCATCTCACAGTGTGAAGTATTTCTTCAGAGAATCTCTCTCTATTCAAATGGAGAATCCGCCCCGGTTAGGAGGTGTGTGCAGGGCAATGTGCTGAAATGTCGACTGGAGTGGAAAATGTTTGCTTTCTGGAAGCTCCACAAGGTAATGCAGCTTGTAAAATGTTATTCTGCTGTCTGCAAATGACTCGACTGGAGACGAGTGTGGAGGAAATTAAAAAAATAATTCTCTTCACGCTGCTTAGAAATGCACTCTGGTCTAAAATATCTGTATTTCTAACTTTGGAAGTCAGATTTTTATGTTGTAAATGAAACGTAGGGAAGTTTTGGTTTTGAAAAGCAAAAGTTGCTGCTTTTTTGTTTTCCATCATTTAATTATAGGAATCAGAAAATCAGGCGCTTTTTTTTTCTCTCCCAGGTTTCTTAACTTGCATGGCTAGATTTTATTTCTGGAGTGTCTGAAAAGTAGCAGAGACATTTTTATTTATGTTTTTTTTAGCATAGGATTCATAGAGAAATTCCACTTTTTACTGTTTTCTGCGTTGTTCTTGAGACGTCAACGTTCTGAATGACATTTGTACGACAACCACTACTTCTTTTGTTCCAGGTAATGCTGCACATAAAAGTGACTGAAATAAATGATGGACTAGACGGTTCTGCATTCAGATAAGCTGGGTGTTTGTCCTTTCCGTAGGTGTCCTATTTCGCCTAATAAAAATGCTAAAACTACATGATACACCTTTTTGGGGCTCAGACATTCAGGTTCTGATCTGTAAAAGACGGACACTGATATCCCAAAGATTCTCTCTTCTAGGATTCACATTTATAAACCCGATGGGTTTACAACCAACCTCTTGGTGTCATAATTAACATAAAACCATGTTACGTTTGTTTGGTTACATGGAACATTTCAGTCTGACTTGTGCATTATGGATAAAAATCATTTAAAAGGGCAGTATTTTGTAAAATTGTCTCTTTTTTTAGCTTTAAATCATGTTATAATTTTATCAAAACATACCTGTAGTGTTGCTTTGATTCTTCCATGCATGTTTGAGAAATCCTCTAGTCTCCCGTGGCAACCATTCAGCTGTGGGAAATGCCTGGATGGAACTAGCCCCGCCTTCAAGGCCCAGCAACTCCTCAGAGCTGCAGTTTCCATGTTTCCCCCTCACAGATGAGCCCTCAACCACAACCCCCCCCCCCCCTGAGCTCCTTCAGACTAGCCAGCAGCAATTAGCAAACACCTGGTGGAACAGCTCATCTACTATGCCAACTACTTCTCAATGAAATGCTGGGTAAAAAATAAAAAATACATTTAAAGGGTTAATAGGGGAGCCATGTTGTGATGACTTCCTGAAGGTGGAGATTCAGAAAGAGTAGGAGTTTTTAAAGAGACAGAGGCACATTTTCAAGGCGTTACATCACAAAGTCCAATTTCTTTTAAGTCACATTAGGTACATACAGGCTTTTTATAACAACTGAAGGTAACAGTTATTTGATTGTGCTCTAAAATGGCAAGATGTGCCTGGAAAGCACATAAAACTGCCCCTTTAAATTCGCCTTTTATTACAGTAGCAGGATCTAACTCCTTCATTGCGTGTGTAGCCATTGATTTGACTAAATCTGCTGGAACTGGAGATTTTGTGGTTTTCCAGCAAATTGACATTAAACAGTCTGATGACTGATCTGTCATTCTGTGTCGGTTTAGCTTTCAAAGGCTGGGGGTCAGAGATCATGGCATCATAAACTTTTTAAAATCCTCTCAGGAGTCTCTTTTTTTAACCCTCTAAAGTTAACAACAAAACTGCTCACTTCCATTTCAATGCTTTCTAATCGTAACAGATTGATATTTTTACGGATGCGTTGCCACGCAGTTCTGTTGAATAAAAGCTGTAAACTGAGCTTTCTCTGTTCGCTCCAACCAACCACAATGATCAACGGTTTAACAGCAGTGATACTCAGACCTTCCTTCTTTTCAGCTCGAGATGATCCCATTACAGTGAAATGGAGCATTTAAAGTTTTTCTTTCCTACAGAAACCTTGCTTCTGTGTGTAATTCTCCACTCTGTCCAGCAGGGGTCGGTACAAACTACCGAAACTTGCTCGGGTTTTTTCTTTTCCTCTTGCTGTGCTGCCACCATCATTTCTCCATGTGATGAGTCATGACTCCTGCTCAAACGCAGCACATCATCGGTTGCTTTTTCACCGGTTTTCAGTCCATTTTCACTCATTATTGAAAACTGAGTGAAAATGGAGGACATTTTGGGCCATGATGCCCCAACAATATTCATTTGAGCGTAATAGATCCAGCTGCTTTTTCTCGATGTCATTGCATTCTTTTCCAGGTTGGAATACTGGATTACTGTCACCGCCTCATAGCGTGGACGCGCATGTGGATGTGAGAAATTAGGTTAAAACCTCTTTATTCATCTGACCTGGTTGGGTAGCGGGAGTCTTTCAGAGTTAAGCTTCGATGATGCTCTTTTTTTCCCGCCCTCTGACCCCCCCACATCTTTCTCCTTCATTTTGTTAACAGAACTCCCACTTTTCTCTTCGCCCTGCCTCGTTCAGAAGATTATCCGCACAAATGCGGCGCCGCAATCCTCTTTCCCCCTCCACTCTGTTGTCCTCCCAGGTCTGGGTGGAATGTTCTTACTGTGCTGCTGCTGTACAGGTGCCTGTTCCGGTCGAACAGGTGTTCCTGCTGCTGGGAGAGATGAGGCGAGCTGCTGAATGGTGTGACGTAATGTCATCAAAAGGTCAAAAAAGAAAAGAAAAAAGAAAAGGTGAAAGGACAGCAGCGTCAGCCGCCGGTTTCAAGTTCTTCAGGTGAATTTTAGTGTTTAATATTTTTTGTCTTGTGCCATCTGTCACAACTAGGCAAAAATCTTAGTGGTTTCATACAAAACTGGCCACACCTGCAGTTCATTAGACCATACCGGAAAACAGGTCAAGCCAAACGAAGCAGGAATAAGATTATTAATCTAATTAACTCATCTACAGACGTAAATGGGCTACGAAATAAAACATTTAATACAGGGACACTCAAAAGGTTACTGTAAAGAAAACAAACGATACAATAGAAAAAAGAAAACCTCCATTTGGTTGTACCCAGTGATTTAATCTGTGACATCATCCACCTATTTAAACAGGAAGTGATGGGCCAACAAGCAAGTAAGTGAGTTGCCAGAAATGTAAATGGGAACAAATGAAACATCAATATGTATCTAATGGTGTAGAAGTGTTTAGCTTTAAATATAACATGTAAATGTCGGCTGCAACATCAGTGGCACTCGATGCGAAGGCCATTGATGGGGACTAGACGGAATAAATTTTCCCCAAAACACTCAGAAATTTTGAGATTAATCTCAGAAATATTCTAGAAAAACTTGGAAGTTTCAAAAGTTTTTTTTTTTTTTTTAACTTTTAAAATTCAGAATCGTTCAAGTTTTTTCTGAATTTTTGTGATTAATCTAAAAGATTTCTGAGTTTTTTTCAAAAAGAAACGTGAGCTTTCAGGTCATCCCTGTTGCTCTCCTATCATCCGAGCACATCAAATAAATAACAGCAGATTCATAAAGCCTGGGGATAAGAAGTGGATCTTTCTTTTTTTTTTTTCATCGAGTTGAAATAATAAACACATCCTTACTTTAACTTGCATCATCCTGTGTGAATATACATCTGACTGAGCGCTCTTGCTTCATGCGGATGCCAAAAATGCTCTTGCGAAAAAAAACTGTCACCTTCTTAGATGAGATTTATTTATAATCCACTTTACATTCAGGCTTCCAGTCCAAAAAATTGAGGTGAACCATTAAGCCTGGACAGTGATTTTTTTTTTAAGATATTCCTTTTCCACATCTCAGCATTCATCTTTTCAGCTGTATTTTTTTCTCAACATTCTCCATAATATGGTGATAAAGCTTACATTAATATACAAACCTGTATGTTTATATATGCCACATAATTAACAGCTTTAAAATGAATTCATCTTTTATTGCAGTGGTAGCAAAAGGAAAATGTTATTAAACAAAATAACCAGTAGCATAGTTATTGCTATTTCTACTGGGAATTGAATCAGTGCATCTAATAAAGTGATCTGTGAATTAATAACTTGAATTTTTTTTATTCTTCTCCTGACTGATATTTTTTTACAAACATTCTGCAAATTTTTACTTAATTGTCAAATGATAAAAATAAGTAAATAACAAAACTTTTCTAATACATCTGCGTGACAAGAAGCTAATGTGCTAACAGAGGTATTCAGACTTTTTATATCCTCTATTCCAGAGTTTCCCAAACCAGATGTTTTCCTGCTTTGACACACCCGATTCAGATGACTGCAGTTCAGTAAAAACCTAATTAATCACCCATTAATTGAAATCAGGTAGTGCTGCTGCAGGGACAAGCCTAAAGCATGCTGGGTAGCGTGCGTTTTCAGGACCAGAGTTTGGGGAGCTGCTGCTGCTCCATACACATTCAACTCATCTTTCTGTTAGGTTTTATGTTTCTCGTTTTAAGATTCAGTGACATCCAGTTAATTTTTAGTGTCTTGATATTTAAAGTTTCATTACCCGAAAGAGGAGGCGCTCGCTCTCGACCAGGACCTGCAGGCGGTTTTATTTGGCAGCGGCCCATTGAGCAGCGTTCACGCCTCGGATTGGCGTCTGAGTCCAGATCGGGTTCGGATAAGGATACAGGCCCGTTAATGCGAGGTGCAAATGGAGCAGAAAGCAGCAGGACTGGAGACTGATGGATCTGCCAGGCCTCTTGCAGCGCTGCTCCCACTGTAATCAAATCTCAGCCAAGTGCAATAGCGGGGAAAAAAATAAATAAAGAAATAAAAAGTAGAAAATGAAAAGGACCCACCCGACAAATTTCAAATATCAAACTGAGCTGCTCGCTATGTGACATTTACAGGATGTTTCATGTAGCTCGAACAGGCATTGAAGCTACAGTACGGAATATTTCTGATCCTAATGTGACTAAGCAGGTCACAGTCGGGACGAATGAGCAGCTGACTTTTCCTTTAAGCCCTAATTTATCTTTCCCTTTTAAAGAGTGAAACCTTTAAACATTCACTGGCTGCTGTGCAGGTTTTTCAGCTCCAGACTCAGTAGAGCATTCAGTCTACTTTTGACAAATTTCTTAAAGTACGTTTATAAAAGTTTGCCATAAATTTCTTGTGGATATGCTGCGGAAAACAGACATGTGATATGATTACAATGCTTAATATAAAATATAATTGTTCGTTCTTAAATCATTAAATCATGCTAAACTTTTGACTGATTTACATCAGTTAGGATCAGTGAGGAAGCTAGTCAACGTAAGACAGTCTGTTTTCAACTGCATATTGAAAGATAGAATTACTGATTTCAGGAAGGAAGGAGACAAATGACAGATGGTAGGAAGGCAAGATGGAAGATAAAGAGGGAATAAAATGGTTGAAGGAAGGCAGTAAAGACGGAGTTATGGATGGAATGGAATATTTCCATAGGTCACTGTTAGTTGGTGTGCTATATTATGGTTTTCCGTATGCAGGAGAGTTTCCGTTGCCAGTTGGACTATCACTGGGTAGGCGGGGTTAAACCAAAAACCCTCATGTGAGAACCCTAACTCAAGTCGGTCTTGTTCTTGTCTCGGTTGTCGCAAGCAGTGACGTTTTTCTGTCCTCCAATCGATGGACTGTGTTGGGTGACCCCTGTAACTCCACCCTAACCGTACCGTAGCATTGTCCGACGGCCCTACAACTAAAGGAGGCCCAGGGACGGGTTGGTTGTATGGACCGGTATTACAATGGAGATATACTCAGTAGTACTGAACCAAACCAACCCATGACATATCAGCCAGATGAAACAATGTTGCAAGAACAAAGTTCTTCTGGTCAGTACATCTAGAGCTGATGTGCAGAATCCTTCCTTCTGTACCTCTTGTATATGATCTTAGGAAAACACACAACCGAAACCCATCTGTTGCTCAGATGAAACACAAACAAGAACTCCCCAAGTAGGGCTTCAAGAACAGAAAGACCTCCTTTTGTTCACCTGAAGGGAGAGAACAACTTTTTCTGTTCTTGTGGAGTGAGTGTACGCGCTATACATGCTATACATGGCAGAAGTGGCACGCAGAAAGCATGCCAATCAAATTCCACTCTCTACCAAGAGAGTGGAGCCTTGTTTCTACATCTTGGTTCCACCTAAACTTTGGCTTCTCAGTGCTCTCTCCAACCTTTTCCACAACTTTTCCTCCCACACTACTCCTGCTCCTGCCTCTCACCATCTCTCCCTCTGTGTGTGTGTGTGTGTGTGGGTGTGGGTGTGTGTGTGTGTATGTGGACGATGCGGGTGGGGGAGTGTCTGTGTTAGTGAGGAGTAGAGGAACGCATCAGATGCGATTGGAGGAGTATAATCCTTTGAGTCCTTTGCTTTCTTAGATTTTTTTTTTTTCCCCATTTGAGAGTGGAGTAGAGAGGAAGGGGGGATGAGGGGTGGAGGGGATTCTTTGATGCTCTGCGGATACCATTTGAGACCGAAGCATTAAATCCGGATTTACAGTTTCTGTCACAGATTCCCCCCCTTCTCTCCCCTGACTGTTTGTTTCATCCTCATTTCCCTTCTTTCTCATCAAAATCCACCAAAGTGCTGGTGGATTTTGATTTCCAGTCTTGGGAACAACCAGGGCTTTCCATGTAGTCACGGAAAGGGGAAAAAAGCAAAATTTACTTCACGACGAGATGCAACGGCGTTGAGCAAAAGGCCGATAAGACGTCGTCAGCAGCTTGAAATCAATGCAGCCATGCCTCACCATCAGTGATCGCGCCGCCACTGAGGTTCCAGTCTAATGTGCTTCCCATTAAGCCTGCTATACATGGCAGAAGTGGCCATTGAAGACGCCACAGTAGACTTGCCACATTTGATAAGTCTTTGGATGGAGATGCATATATATGAATAACACTCCTCCAGGGAAGCTTCTGTTTAATGTTTTATGGGCTTATTTCCTCTGTTCCTCTCTGTCATTTGAGATTTGCCGCTGCCTGATGCAGCTCACAGAAACATGAAGGGCTCCATGTGATTGCGGATCGTCTGACACAGAAACCCACGCAAGTGTGTGTTGGGGGAAAGTATGGCGCATATACTTTGATGTACATGTGAAGAACTCAGATTTATTATATTTTTTTTCTGCTGCGAGATTGCAAACGTGAACTCTCAGTCAACATTCACCTGGTCGCAGCGCGTTTCTCACGCCGAACTCACACGGCTTGAGCCACAGCTGAGACGCACTTTCACACAGATGAGATATGACATGTTGCGCAAATAGTGCAGTGGATGCACACCGTTCAGCCCGGAGTGAAGAACGATCATGCGTGACGTGCCGCCTCACAGGAGCGTGTAGCCTAACCTTTCCTCTGCTGCTGATGAATGAGTCACAACCCACATGCCAACGGTGACCTTACGCCGTGTTTGAGCCTCTGACGGGATACCGCCCGCCTACAGACAGTAGAAGGTATTTGGGATATTTTATTCTTACTCTAAGCCTTTTTTGTTGGAGACGTTTCCAATAAATAATTGTTATATTTTTCATACAAAAAAGAAACACACATAGGTCTTGTATATTTAGCTAGCAAGTAGCATGAGGAAGGACATTCACCAATAGTCTAGCTTAATGTGTTATGAGCCAAAATATTCAGCTCTTTCTGCATCTCTTGATGACAAAGTAGCAAGAAGCCATCCATCCATCCATCCATCCATCCATCCATCCATCCATCCATCCATCCATCCATCCATCCATCCATCCATCCATCCACTATACTTGTTTATTCATGGGTTTCTGGCGTGTTGGTGTCTGTCTCCAGTTATTTTGTGATTGGGTGAGAGGCGAGTACACCCAGTACAGTCACTAGGTTGCTTTCTCACTCTATCTCTCAAAAATCTATACATTATGAAGATCACTAATCGTTACTTGGGTGCAATATGAGGCCCGGAGCGCCTTCTTTCTCTCCTGATAGTGGGAGTTTTACTGGCGCTTTTTAAGTAATGCAGCTGCATGATGAATGTTGGATCCAAGTTTTCTGTTTATTGTCTTAACCTCATTTGAAAATCCTCTAACGGTCTTAAAACATAAAATGAAGGACAGGAGCAACATCAATGGTAAAAAAAAAATTAAAAAAAATCGGTGTCCTTTAGTTGGAGCGCCTTTATTTACGTTCGCATGAACATCATTTCCTGTCTGAAACTACGGAAACCTGAAAGGTTGGCAAAGATACATAAGTATGGTATAAAATATTAGACTTTCCTGTCACTTGGTACCATGAAGTCTTTGTGTATTGAACTAAGTCAAAAACAAAAACGCAGCAGTTTTTACTTTCCGGTGTTTGCTAAACGGGAACAAGATGGCATGAAATGAGGAGCATGATGAGATGCTTGTTAGCTTAACAAATGAAACTGAAATGTTTCTTCTATTAAATCTTTTAACTACTTTTTCATTGACTCATTGACCCAAGAACAAATCAACAACAAGAATAAACTGTGCATATAAGCAATGTTCACAGTTGGCATAAGCCAACAGTCTCTGTGAGGTTTCATATCATATTCTGAACGTATATTGCTTGTTACGGCGCCGTTGTCAGACCAGAACACGACGCCTTCCATTGATCACAGTTGAAAGAATCCCTATAAAGCCAGAAGAGTGTCATAGCATTAGGGAATATCAAAAAGCGATGAAATTTTATTACATCCGCTGAATTTCTGTGGAGTTTGTCATGCACCAGTAATGTAGGGAATGAAATGGTCTCGCGTGCCTCTGTAATGTGTTAATCTGCATTCAAATTAATGACTCTGTTGTGCGTCTCTCTCCAGTTGTGGCTGTGATTCATGGCAAACCAAACATCTCATAAAAAAACAGCTGAGGGAAAATCAACAGCAAGCAGCGCTGCCGTTTGGTGTGTAGAGAGATAAAGTAATTGCACTGAGGAAATTTGTTTCGACCATAAAACACAGTTTGTTTGCAATCTCGGTTTTATGATTTAAGGTACACAAGCTGGGGACAGGATTAGAAGTTGGGGGCTGGAAGGGAATTGTAAATTCAAAGCAAGGTTATAGTCACTGTGCAGCATAAGAAGTGTAGCCTTCTTCTTTTTATTAGACCTTACCTTCTTTTTGCTTGTTTGTTTTTTTTTTTTGGTAGTGGTAGATGCAATTTCATGATACGCCCCTTTTTTCTCCCCCAACGACCCCAACACTCCATCAACCATTAGGACCGTTCTATTTATGACGGCTGTCGGGGGTCCAGCAAATGAAGATGGGATGATTATGATGATGGCGCTGGCTGTCGTAGCTTTCCCCAGGCTTTCACATCAGGTTCACCATCTCAGGCTCATGACCTCTGTCACCTCCCCGCAGGGGGTCAGTCTCTTGCCAGGTGAGGAAAAACACAACAGAGAGCAGTTTGGCTGTACGTTCGCTCCCCGCAGCAAGGTTACGTTCGGCTAACACGGCTGCCCTACTTTCCTACGTACGTACATGCCAGGGTTGAACAATGACCATCTGTGGGTAAAAACAGGAGAGTTTGTTGAAATCATTTCACCTTTGTTGTTCAGGAAATATTTTTGGTATAATTTGTGGTTACAGCGCTCTGTGTGCTATTTTGATCAGAAATACAAAATGGATAAATAAAACTTCAAACTAGTGAATTTACAGAAGGATACACAGTGGTAACCCTCATCATGAAACGGTATCATGTGAGTGATGAAGCATTTCGTTGGTTTAATCTGGATTGTTATACTCTTTTCAACAGAGAACACAGTTGTAGTGTTTTCTCACATCTTCTAAGAATATGATTAATTTTGATATTTAAAATAGCCACACAATGTCTTTTCTAAACCTTTATAGTGGTGAAACTGAGCTGGCTGGCTGAGAGGTTGCTATGTCTTCAGTTGGCCACCAGGTGTCTCTGTTCTTAACATCGAAGCTATGAATCTTTTCAGGCACAAGTAGAGGAAGAAGCCTAAGAGAGTCACGTCGAGACAGTTTTTGGTAAGTTTTTAAAAGTTTTTATATATTTTTATCAGTAAAGAAAGCGTGCTAATTATCAAATAATCTCGTGGACTGAACTGTTGTTAGCAGTTGGAAGCTAGCTGCCGCTGTTTTTATACAAGACGTTCTTTTTTTTTTTAACGTTCGTTTATAAAAGAACGTAGCCCATTTCCGCCGCTCTGTTAAACAAACCCTCAAAATAATGAGATAGTAACTAAAAATGAGTTAGTATCTCATTATTTTGAGATACTACCTCATTATAATGAGAATATAATGAGATAGTATCTCAAAATAATAAGATGCTATCTCATTATAATGAGATAGCGTCTCAAAAATAATGAGAAACTCATTATTTTGAGAAACTATCACATTAGTATCTCATTATAATGTGATAGTTTCTCAAGATATATGAGATGAGATATATAGTATTTTGAGATACTATCACAAAAAAAAGAGAAACTGTATATATATATATATATATATATATATATATATATATATATATATATATATATATATATATAACAGAGTGGCGGAAATGGGCTTCCATACTACGCAAGTCTATGTGTGATATAAATATTTCTCTAGGAAAAAAACAGTCAACGTTTGTTTTGGAGAAGCTTTCTGAGGAAAAAAACAGTAACCCATATCAAAGCCAGTTCTTACAACAACTACTGACAGTAATAGTGAGTGGCAGGTTGACTAACTGTTGATGAGAGATAATCATCAATGAAGTCACAAAGCAGAAGAACCGTAAGTGGACAAACATAAGGGGGCATATTTGGAAAGCAAGCACTGGATACCTACAGTAATTTCCTCCCAAACTTGTCCAAGCTGAGACCCAATAAAGGCCAAAAGTATTCATAACGCTGGCAGATTTAGAGTTCTTTTCTTTCTAACAATTAATTTACATGCAGAAAATGAAATGGGTCTTTCTTAATAAATACTAAGCTTGAACAAAGTTGGCATGTCAAAATTATTTATAATGTTCTTAATAATTAACAGGAAAACCTATATCAGTACCACATCCATCTAACACTTGCCTTAAATGCTGAAAGAAATGCTTTTTGCATATTTTTACTGGTATTTTTGACAATTCAAATTTGGTGACAATGTTGAAAGTCCTTCAACATATAGATTCAAATAATAACTTTGTCTGGGTCACTCCGAGAAAAAAACCAAAAACAAATTCCTGTCAGAAGAAGTACATCATTCAAAGACAAAAAGATTATGTCATATCTAAATCTGCCGTGGTTCTGAATAATTTGGGACTTTGTGTACTCCACATAACCTCACTTAAAAAGTAAAAAAAAAAAAAACTTTCACTTTAAAAGATATTACCAAATATTATTTCTAAGTCAAGCTAGAAGGAAACTGGCGCCCTCCCTAATTGCTTCCATGTCGTGCTTCATTTAACTTGCCTCAGGAGTCACCTTGGAATATTGATGCTTCTCTTCCCTTTCTGGCAGCTCATCTCATCATATCAACCACTCCAAATTTTCCCTACAATGCTATTACAGCTTTAGCCCCCTTTTTTGCCCTCATGACCTCAATGCTCATTATCACAAGTGACAAGTGAAATATTTTTTCACAACAGAGCAGACTTCATAAAGGGCTCTCGGCCCATTGAGACACTTCATTTGATTTGTACCTAAAGTTAACAGACGAATGTGAGAGCCGGCTCTCTTATCCATACTTACTTTAGGCTTTCAGAGGAGGAAGATGTTAGTTGAGTTCTCAGTCGGTCGTCTTATGCTGGCTCATGTTAATGCAACGTGGGCTCATGCATAGTGTAATGAAGGATGATCATTTGGCTTAAGGGGGCGTCAAGATGGCGTTTGAGGAGAATACGTCCCTCCAGGGTTTCCTAATGTGCAAACGCGCGCCATGTTTCGCCCTCTTATGCAATTACACAGCAGCTCTCGACTTAACTGTGTGCGATAAGAAAAGCAGAGATGTTCCGTCGTGGCGTTCGCTGCATGTTCATGCCACCCATCACGAAGGACTTGTTCCAGTCTCATGCACCGTTGCGCAGCAGATCTAAAGCACCATGACATTTGGAGGGGAAAATTAAAATCTACCTCAGAAAAAAACAACAAAAAATGAATTTTCTTGTTCCAGATACAGATGACATTTCCGTCAACTCCCAGCTTGCCTGTTCTGATTATCCTGATACAGAAAAGGGAAACATTTCTTTATTTCAACTCGACCAAACGTTGACGATTCCCTTCTGAGTTCCGACGTGTAAATGATCAACATAGCCGACCCAAGAACATATAAAACAGACTTTTGGCCCCAATTCACCTGGTTTATCATATAAATAGCAGTAAATGACTCATTTGGTCCAAAGTAGAGCATTTCAATACAAACCCAGTAGGAGTCAGGAAGGGAAGTGACTCCTACCGTAGTATTGAAGGTCAAATTAATTTTATTTTCTATACAGTGTCACATCACAATAAAATGTTGGCTTTCCTAATAAACTAGTTTATACTTTTATTGAGCAAACTAAATTTATTATAATATATCTCATCTTCGTCTAATTTGTCTCTTCGTGGTTTCTTCTGTTGTGTTTTAGATTATCTCTCATATTAAACTGCAACAATATGGTGACAGTTTTTACTAACATGTAAAAAACCAACATTTTTTAAAATAAAAGTTACATACTGCTCTTTTAAGTCTTTTAATAAGACTCCGCAGAAAGAGTAGGTTGGATATTTTCTGTTATGTGGAGGAAAGCACTATGGCAAGCAATATTGATATTTAATAGCCAAAGGAATATTTAAAACAAATATTCTCAAATAAATATTTCCAGTTAAGAAAAGACATTTTTGAAACAACCTGATATTTAAGGCGAATTCAAATGTATCTCGCTAACTTTAAGAGTAATAAAACTGAACCACTGAACAGTTTTCTAAAGAAAAATCAAATCTGTAAACTGTACTATTCCTTAAGTTTATCCCTATGCATCAAAATGAACATAAGACCGAATAAATGTCATAGATGTTATTAAAACTGGAATGTTAATCAATGTAATACCTTTTGTGTTTCTGTTTTACGTAAATTGTACTTATAGAAAGCAGACCAGGCCGTCAGGAACAACATGAATCCTTAAAGCCACAACCAATCACCCCAGATTCCCTCCACACGAAGCTCTGATTGAAGTTTACTATTGCAGCTGTATTGCCAGATAGTGTGAAAAACACAAGCGGAAGAAATGAACAGCCTAGCATTAAACTATGTCGACATCTCATTCAAACTGCAGATATCCTACACTGTGTAGGTACGATCAGTGTATTTGTTGGAAAATCTTTAATGGATTTCATGAATTCCAGTTTCGACAACACATTTACCTCTGAGCAGAGCGCTCTCTTCCCTATGAACAAAGGCCATTTCCAGAGCTAAAGATTCGTAACAATAATGGCTTCATCAATCAGTCGGAGCGTCAGCGTTCAGTCATTAGGACCTTGGTCACTTTCTGCGTTAATGTTCCTAATGCTTCATTCAGACATGTCTGTGAAAGTGACGGACTGAGTGCAATATTTGCCCTTCGCGCGAGAATGGACAATAAATCGAGTGTGGTCTATTATTTGGAAGTAGAGCTTATCCCGGCCGTCACTGGGTGACAAGTAGGGTACACCGTGGACGGACCGCCACCTCGTCACAGGCGAGGGACATTATAAATGCTTAATACAGTCCAACATAAGAAACAGCAAAACAATAGCTGAGCAATCCTGACCAAAGGAAAATTCACTATTCCCAAGAGTGCAAAAATGCACATTAAAGGGTGTTTTTGTTTTTCAGCAACATAGTACCATTTTATAGCACAATCAAGTAACTCTGTCACCTTCAGTTGTTATAAAAATGCTGTATATATCAAACATGGCATAAAAGAAATTTGACTTAGCAACTTAACATCTTGAAATTGGACCTCTGCCTTTTTAAGAAGGACCTGCTCTTTCCGAAACTCTGTGTTCGGGCAGTCATCACATCAACATTCTCTATTAAGATTTTAGAAACGTTCGTCGGGTCACTGGACTGAGTAATAGTTCATATAACGAGCTCCACCAGGTGTTGGCTAATTGATGCTAGCTAGTCTGAAGGAGCTGAGGCGAGGAGGGCAGCTCTGTGAGCCAGAAGCTCGCCTTGAAAGTCACAGCTCTGAGTTTGAGCTGTGTTGAAGGCGACACCGAGTCTAGCAAAGTGTAACCCAGAATGGTTGCCACGGGCGATTCAAGGATTTCTCAAACATGGGAGAAAGAATGAAAGCAACTCTCCAAGAATGACTTTGATTAAGAAATAACATTACAACATGAAGCTAAAAACAATTTATCTTACATAATTTATTGTTTTAGATTAAATTATAGTGGCCTTGATTTGATACTGAATTGACAGGAAATCGACTTGTAAGAGAGGGAAATGCATACTGCCTCGCTGGTGGAGTACAACATAGAGTTCAAGCCAGAAATGTAGAGTAAATACCTTGTAAAAGACTCATGACCTTGTTAATCCAATTGTCTAAAATGAAATCAGATGAAACCTTTGCTGTTTTAGGTCAGTTAGGATTACCAAAATGATTTCTATTTGTCCAATTCCAGCATAACAAATTATTATTTTATAGGGTCTTTGTTTTTTTTACTGCCTTCTAAATAAATTATCTTCGGTATTTTGGTCCCATTTCCTTGCGTCAAACGTTTTTAAATTTTCTTCTAGAAACGTCTCACAATAGTTTGCTGGAATTTTGGCACCAATTTCGCTCACAGCTTTTCAGCTTTTTCAGCCTTTTCTAGATACACATTTTATTTTCTACCCCAAACATGAATTATTAGATATAATATTTTTCCATACTGGTAGTGTTAGTAGAGGAAGGTTTCCTCACACTAACAGACCCCAGGCTTGATGCTGACATTCCCCATATCCAAGTTAAATCCTTCAGCGTTACGCGGCACTATAGGGCCATCCACTTGAGAGCCTTGACATCGTTAATCCATTAAACTTTAAATTCAAGAGGATTTTTTTTTTAGCCCCCCCTGCTCCCAGATTAGCAGTTCATTGCATTTCTGTGTCAGCTCACTGAGTTGAAATTAATTTCTCCACTAATTTAGTAGTTGCATGCCAAAGCTTTTTATCTGCGTGCAGAATAAACCGCATCAAACCCGCTGCTGCTGCTGCAGGCAGGTTAGTTGTTTGGGGAAAAAAACTCTAAAAAACTAGCTTAGTTATCCGATTCTCCTCTTAAATACTCCACGAGCCCGCTCATTAAATCTCACGCACGCGCTGACAATTGAGTGAAAAATGAGCTGCCTTCCTGTTCAGCATGTGAAACTTCGACTGCAGCACGGCGGGACGTGTCACCGAGACAAAGCCGTCATCAGAAAGTAGACACTGATAATTTGTACGAGCTTTTAGCCACTTTCTGTAAATGTCTGCTCTCACTGTGAGGGCTGCTTTCTAGAGGATTGCCGCTCTGGGTAAGTGCTTGATTCACTGTATCGGCCATTGTGAGTAAGCTGCTTTGACACACTTGAAGTAGACACTACTTTATTCATATGCCAGCCCGAGGTTGTGTGCGCGCGCGCGCTCTTTGCTACGTGGGTGGCATCGCTCGTAACGATGGAAGGGGACGATGTGGGCACATGTGTCACCATGAGTGGCTCTCAATCCCTCTCGGAGTGAACACCACCCCCACTTTATTCTCAGACCGACATACACTGATTACTGTTTTCGCGCTGTTGTTGCGGGACGTGTGGACGCTGTCCCCGCCGATAACCAACAGGCCAGTTGACATCCCCGCCTCTGATAGTGACTCAAGGTCACGGGGGGTCGTGGAGCCTGACGTTAGGGGCGCCTCGCGCGAATGCGCGCTGTCTCGTCAGACGTGAATGCAGCGAGTCCCTCAGCGTGCCGAGAAACATGACAGCTCTGGAAATGCGCATCGGCTCTGTTGTGACACTGACTAAAATTACAGTAAATTGCCACTTTGTGGGGATTTGTAATAGCGGTGGGACTCGTCACTGCTCCCGTGACGCTGGTTGTGCCTCCATGGGTTGGTGTGGGCTGGAAGAGACTTTATTTTAGGCAGTAGTGGCCTTTATTTGATAGTAATTCAACAAGGAGGACCGGGGACCATTTGTAAAGTTAGAGTAAAAAAATAAAAGCAATAATTTAGTTTATTTAGCCTGTCATAAGAAAAAAGTGTGGGCATAAAATTTTAAGACATATTTTCACCATGTTATTCATATTATAAATGTCAGAATTCCAAACTAAGTATTTAATTCACTAACTAAATATTCAGTTTACAATGAAACAAAATATTTAGTTGTGAGCTAAATACTTAGTTTGCTTGCTAAATATTTAGCTAGCAACCTAAATATTTAGTTTAGGCAGTGCAGTGCTATGCCTCACCTCTGGGGGCGCTGTGTCACACATAGAGAATGAAGCAGGCAATTGACACCGACATGTCCTACTTATGCTGAGGTTCCACGTTCTGTCTAATATATTTAATGAATGTGTGACCTATTTATTTCTCTGATTGGCCATAAGTGTGCAGGGTGAAGCAGGAAGTACTGTGCCTCACTGACAGAGGGCAGTGCTGAGCCCATAGACACAACATGCAACAGGTGCTCTTCTTCTACATATCAAAAAGACTGAAAACAATCTGAAAAATAGAAATACATTTGGAGCACAACAATTTGAGGTCATTCCCCAGATTTTCAAAAATGAAAGGAAACTAAGACAGAAACAATGACTGTTTTTTTGCAACAGAGTGACAGATATTTATGGGGAAGGATATAACTTCTTATAATAAAAGCAAGATCGTATATTATTTGTAATTTAAATATGAATAGAGGGAGGTCAGCCAAAATAAACATTTAAATTTTAAGAAATTAAATGTGACCGTATATTAAATATTCCATTGTTCTCTCTACCATATAAATCAATCAACCTTATTTATACCATTAGGTGGATCTGGTTACAATGAGGTGAGTCAGCTTTCTTGCCAGACAGGGAACTTACATCAACACAACAAATACAAATAACAGGGTTCAAAATGGCCAGGTGCTCAATACTTTAAAATATTAAAAATTACATAGACAGCAAAATAATAATATAGTAATAAACAAACTCAAGTACATTATCCTCACTAGGACAAGATTTAAAAAATCAGATAAAACAATATTAATACTATGGAAAATCACATTTTGCAAGCTTAAGGCACCAGGCACAAAACTGGTTTTTTACAACTTAGATTTACATTTTGAATTGTCTGGGTTTGATTAAAGCATAATTAAAAAGCTTTAATCATTTAAGGTCAGAATTAAAACATAAGCTTCTATACCGTATTTTGGATTTGTACATCTTGACTCTAGAGCAGTCGACGCCTCACCAGTCATGAGCCTCGCCGCACGTCACTGTTCTCAAGGTGCAACATGCACGCGCGGCGCACTGTTTTCGCAGATTCTTGCCGGAGGTGTGAGAGTCGCGATAATGGCACGTCTTGCACACCCAGTCATCTCGTGTCAGTCCTGACGGTCGGGGCGCTCGCCTCCTCCGCTCCCACACACGGGCATCCACCCACCCGCAGTCACTGGCGTGTGATTGTTGTCACCAAGGTAAGACGAGCGGAAAGGGAAGTGCTGACGGCTTGTGATGAGGAAACCACGCTGTGTTCTCGCGCAAGACACAAACTTCTGTGGCAACTCAGACATTCTGGGATCTTGCAGGATCATTTACGACACTAAGGTCCTCTTGGAGAACATCCTCACTTCATGGTGCGTTGATAATGGATGATCTCAGGTGTTGGAGTGGCTTTCCAAGCTGCCCGTTGTGGCGGCGCAGTTGGTTGGAACTGTGTTTTCTCTGCCATCATCCCTAATCCGGTGACTGCAGCTGTACACACAATGGGTAATCCCATCACGACTCAATTGTGCCTCGAAATAAAGACGCATGTTGGCTGTGAAAGGGAGAGTTATTTGTCAGAGCTCAAAAAGGGGCGGCAGGGACTGTTGTGCATTCACTGGGGAACAGGGAATGGTATTAAATGTTCACCTGCCAGTGCAGCTCTGCTTGGAGGAGGTCCAACAAAACTGCTGCTGCTTCCACCGCATCAGGAAATCAAGTCAGACCTGGACAAAACAGTTGCAGTTTTTAAAGACTTGGCTAGTACTGAATGATGCTTTTGGTGTTCTTTTCCATTTTACAATCACAAAGAGGAAGGAGAAAACGATCTTCAAATGAAAAGTGTGGCCTACACTTTCTTACAGACCTTCTGCGTCGGTGTTTTGTAGAGTCACCTCTGGCTACAAGTCTTCTTGTGTGTGTCTCCATCAGCACTGCACACTCAGAGCGGACGGACTATGAACAGAAATGTTTAAATCTGACACATTGCTTTCTTGTTAAGAACATTGTGGAGATGTCCAAGTCTGGTTCATCTTGGAAATAATCTCCAGATGCTTGAAGGTGCTCCATTCATCCATTCAAGTAATTATACTCAAGTGTAGACGATGGGAATGTGGAGCCAACATACCGCTCAGGAAGGAGACAGGTTCTGTGATGATGAACAAGTTTTGGCACCGATTTCCTTAATTTTGGGGGATCGTGACCTGCTGATACTTACATGTGAAGCCCATCTTATCCCCTAATCTTATCTTCGTCAGCAAAGGTTTAAAAATCAGCCTCTGTCCTCTTCTGCTCTGCAGTGAGAGGTTTGACTGACAGACCGGCCCACCGGGTCAGGTCTGCATGTATACAGTTAACAATATTTACCCCATTATTGCCAACTCAGTGACTTTCTTGCTATATTTAGCAACATTTCAGACAAAACAAATTCATATCAGCCAAGCTCAAAATCGGCAGGTCAGGCTCTTTAAAGATTGGTAACCAGGGATCAGCCAGAAAACTGCTATCAGTGCAGCAAAACTCACATATTCATGACATTCTTTGATTAAATAAATTTATCTTAAGCGTAACTCCAATAGTTAAAAATGTGATTTATACCAGGTGAGTCTCCCCTGACAATGTGGACCGGTACCGGTACTGGACTGATTCTGAGCCTTCAAATGATTTTAACAGAAGTTTCACAAAACTTAGAAGTTGATGTAAAAATAATGTTTGTTTTAGCCACAAAATGATTAAGCTCAGCAGCAAACAACACATCCTCAAATACAGCTTAGAGCAGCTCATCGATGTAGCAGCCATGTAGCCTGACGTAAAAACATTTTGCTAGTCAATGTCAAACATTGAGAAGATTTAATTATTGTTATCAAACACGGCGTTTTGAAGCCAAAAATACCTCAGAAATATACAGAGCCGACCATGAGAATCAACTCATTTAAAGTTAAAACTCAGTTTCATACAAACACAAACACGCTAGCAGCATAAATGTTTGGTACCTACTGTGGCCACCAGGGGCCCCCAGGAGCAATTTATTATTTTCTTTTTATCCATAAAATAATGGACATTATCAGATATATATTATAGTAAAAACAAATCAGTTCATAGTGAAATTGTGTGTTTTTGATATTATAATGACAGAAATTACTAAAAAAAAAAAAAATCAGCTCCACAGAGGAGGCCCCTTGGTTGTCCTGGGGCCCTAAGCGGCTGCTTAGTTTGCTTACGCCTTGGGCCGGCCCTGATGAGGAAAGAACATTATGTGGAAATACTGAAGCAACTAGATACTGCAATGGACTATGAGCATACAATCCAAGAACATGACTAAAGGACGACAAAGTCAATATTTTGGCATAGTCGTCACAAAGTCCTGATCTGTGTCCTGTAGAGTATTAGTGAGGCAGCCTACAAACCTGGCTCGGTTCTTTCAGGAGGAACGGACCAGAACTCAAACAAATTATCGTGGGAAGATTGTGGAAGGAAACCCGAAACGTTTGACCCGAGTCATACAGTTCAAAGGCAACGCTACCAAATACTGACGAATGCATGTAAACTTGATTTTGAAGACATTAATGAATAAATCTCCGAGCCTGACATATTCTTCCTGTCATTATTCTGGTATTCAGGAAGTAGAAATCATTTTAGTAATTCTGACGTAAAACAAGAGAACTTTGGCCTGATTTAACTTCAGATGGCAAAAAAAAATGTCTTTATTCAATGTATGTATACTTCGAGTTTCAATTGTGTTTTTTGTATCAAAGTTTTCATATGTTTTTTTGTGTGGGTCTAATGTAGTTTGTGGTTGTAACGTGACATAATGTGAATCCTCCTTTTGCAAAGCACTGAACACGCCACACAGCCAAGATGGATTTCCAGAGGGAGCGTTTTATTCCTGTTTAGGCCTTGTGAAAAAAGCATAATTCAAACTACAGACACAAGCGAGTTACGGAGTATTGTTGCCAGGAGGTTAGGAGTCCAAACTGGAACCAGTAGTTGCAGAGCCGTAGTTGACATTTTCACAGTGAGAGTTCTTGTCACGCAAGGCGTGGAGGCCCGGCAGGACCAGATGCTGCCCGCGTGAATGCCGGTTCATGGAGCGCAGAACAAGTGACCATGCTTTAGTGTGTCAGGCCGTTCCTGTCCCTGCTTCATTTACTCTGGTGCGCTGGGTCAGATAATGAACAGCGTCGCCCAAGAGGGACAATTAGCTTCTTAATATGAGTGATCTGACAGATGTCTGCTGCGGTGAGGGAAGGACACGCCGCAACCTACGAGACAGATAACTCAAGTACCGAAGGAGGAAGCCCTTTACGCATGTGGGACTCGCCGTCTGAACACTTCTGCGCAGTTCGTTCCCACATGTTCCGGCAATTGCCTCAAGCAGCCGAATCCGCTGCCATCGTCCCTACTTAGGCAAAGAGACAGGGCAAAAGGCTGGGAATTTTTAATCAAAAAGAGAATAATACATTTGTGCTGTGTGAAAATGTGCCTCTCAAACAAAATGCCCCCCAACCTTCTTTGATATGGAAAACACTACCAAGCACACTCCCTTCTCCTTCATGACTGAAATTATTCTTCCTGTCTGAACACTCGGGTTGCTTGAGGGCAATATGACCCTCATTACATGATGGGAGAGAAGCCTTAGTGTTTGTTTCTCTCTCTCTTTTTTTCCCTGTTTACTTCTCCTGATTTTCTACGCTACACAGATGGTGTGGAGTGCAGCGCTAACATGGTGCTAAATGGGTTTTTCAGGGTCTGCGGGTGGTTTATAAAAGTAACATCTGAGTGTAATTAATTACTGCATAGTTCCATGCTGTATTGTGCTTCAACGCCTACAGTGAAACAAACTGAGTGAGACTCCCTCTCCTGGAAGTTAACAGTGTTTCCCAGAATGTCTGAAATTAGTTTTTAAAAAGTAATTTAAAGATTAGGTTACCAGGTCTTAGCTTATATTTGTGAATTTGCTCAATTGTGCTATAATTAGAAATATGTAAATGTGCTTTATGTATGCAGGTTGTTCTAACACCTCTGATGTCTTTCTGATCAGTTGATGAGTCAAAGTGTTTTAAAGCTCTACCAGGTTGTAGTAACAACACTCTTCAGTGTAGAAGTTCCTTTGAAGAAGACTCAAGAGTTTGCAAATTTTTTTTTAGCATCACTGAGGTTGAAGTCAGAGGAAGCACAAAATCTGTAAAAAGATTTAAGAGTAAATAATTTTTCTATTTTGTGTGTCTTAAAGAGAGAAGACCTTTAGCCGATAACAAGAAGGTCGAAGGTGTCAGGATAAAGTTGCTCCGTTTATTGATTCTCAGGTTTCAGTTTTTGTCATAGAAACAAGCACTGAATATAAACACTAAAAAACTTCTTACTAAAGCAAATGTAGTGTCTTTGCAGCTGCCAACACACTACATTTAGTGTAATGTCCTTACAAAATTAGTTTTTAATTATTTTGTAATTTATTTAGATTCGCCTACATCAGGGCCGGATTTAGAATGACGTGGGCACCTGGGCTGGAGCCATTTTTGGTGCCCTATCCGCCAAAAATGTATTTTACACATGCAAATTACAGTACCTTGTTATGTAACACATAAAGAATGTACTATCATGTCCTAATCTTCTAATTCTATTGATTTATTTGCTTCTATTGCTCATATTCTTAAGTCAAACAATATTACAACACCTCACTTGATTTGGGTTTATGAGTTTGTCTGTAAAATATTAATTTGTAAAAATATAAATAAAAAAAAAAATCTTTCGGGCCCCAAAAATCTTGGGCCCCTGAAATACTCCTCTGTACGCCCTATATAAACAATGGTCCAGAGCTTCATCAGTAACACAATTTTTTGAGTTTGTTTGCGGATTCGTTGCATTTTAAGCAGGTGTCTCTTAAAATTAGCTAGCTGGTTAACATTGGCTACATGCTGTAGGACCGTTTTTCTAGGTCCTGCTTTCTTAGCGTGTTGAGCGTTAATCGGTGTCACCTTGCGTATGTGCTGGTGTAACTTTCTAGTACGTTTTTTTTGTTTGTTTTTTGCAAAGCTGCCCCTCATATTCTCACTTTTTCTGCATAATTTCTTGCTGAAAACCATGATCCTACTTTTTTTCCCTTTTAATTACATAACAGCCAATAACTTTAGTCATTATTTTCTGTCTTCCAGTTCTCGGACACGACTGCAGTCCTGTTTATTTTCTAAAACTTTTATTTTACATAACACTTTTCCTCGCATAAAGGCTTTATTTTGCAAGTGTTTTTGCTTTGCAAGGCCTATTGTCTTCATTAATATAAACTTTATTTATTTACTCTAATCTGCCTGTCTCTAGAGTTTTGGCCTAGTTTTGGTTCCGTATAAATTCTTCAGTTGTATCTGTAGAGACTGAAGAAGAATTTGTGGATCTCTAAGTGTAGCAAAAGAGAGCGATGCTTAATGATATTTATGCATCAAAAATGATGTTTGTAAATGAAGTATTTGTGTACAATGTGTTTGTTTTTTCTCATCAAAGATTTCTCTCTGTAGAGTGAAAACTGGGTCGACGTTGAGAAATTTAAAGTCAAATTACGTACTTTACTGTAAGAGTCTGTACATTATATGGAGGCATATTGTTGCTCTACTCTGTTTACACTCAAAGTGATGATGATATGTTGAGACCAACAGTGACTTTGAAAACATAAAATGGAGCAGAAAATAGAAATATGTTATTCGTAAACATGTCTAGCAAGGGCTTCAGTTCAGGTAAAATCCACTGAAGTTTTTAGCTAAAGATTAACTTTAAAAGCTGAGTGTTTTTTGTGAACCATTTCGGATGTTTTCCCACTCCTGGGAGGATAAAGTCTGTGTTTAGGGGGCTTGTGTGTGAGCCAGCCTCTCCTCATGTTCTTAATCCCACCTTTAAATTAAAGGTGACTGCTGCTTGTGCCGCCAGGTCCCCTCTGGGCTCCCATAAAGAGGCCAGGCTGGGTTTCATCAGGACTACTTCCTGTTCTTTTTACTTCCACCAAGTGTTTCATTTTCTGCTGTTAAAGTCAAGCTTTCTGTAGTTGTAGATCGTTGTCATTTATGGTTACTTTCAGGTTTCCTGGGTTGAAATAAAAGGGAAGTCTGGGGGGGAAAAAAACGATAAAGCAGAGGGAAAATATTCTTATACACACATTTTATGTTCTATGCTTCTTTCTAATCATTCCAAGATCCAGTGACTTTAAGGTTCTCGTAGAGCAGAAAGATGTGACGTGTTTTAGTCTGTGTGAAGCTTCAGGTTTTGACACAATGAAGTTAGGGGAGCATATGGCAAACTGTCGACCTGTTTAGTTGGCTCGTTAATTGGCCCCAACTATAAACAAAAACAGACAAATAATAAATAAACCAAACAACAAAAATCAAGAGGCAGGAAACAAGAGGAACTTTATCATGTTTGTGTAAATATGACTCAAAATGGAATCTAAAAACTAATTACAGAAATAATACAAAACTGAAACAGTTGACTGCTCCAGCTTTCAACACACAATACTTTGTTCTACGTCATGGCTCTTCCTGGAACGGAAAGCAATCTGGAATCGGGTACAAAAATTGAATTTTGTACACTTTGAGCTGCTAATACTGATATTAGCCTAGCTTTGTTTCTCTATAAACACTGTTCTATAGAAAGATGCAAAAACAGAAGAACCGAAAGTACTTTTATCTTTTCATGCTGCTGTCAGCGGCCATTAATTATCTACATTAGCAGCACCACAATGTCACACCATGTGTGAGAGAGAGCAGTCACCTAACAAAAAAGCTTTTACTAACATGTCAAAACAAATAGAGCATATTTGTTTTTCTTAAATGTGTGATCATTAACTCTGTGTGTGTGGCATTGATTAAGTCTGTATGTGTGTTTGCTTGTGTAGTGTAACTAGAAAGCAACTTCTGGATTTATATTTATCTTACATCCATTTTTATAACCTGTCAGGTACAAATTAGCTTATGCCACAATTTGGTACAGTTCATCAAATAGTGACATTTATGCTTGAGCTGTACATCATCCCTTTTTATATAAAGTCTATTTTTAAATTCACAGCGTTCATATCTTAGACATATTAGCCATTAGCATGATTAGCACAGCTGGGTTTACTCACTCTGACTCTCAGTCTGGACCAAGTCGTCATGTTGTAGATAATTTATGTTGTTTTGAATAACTGCTTCCAGTACAGTCCTAGGTATGTGTAGAATATGCATCGATCCGCATTAGTGTTTGCTCCCATGCAGATTTCTTTTGTTTTTATTTTGTTGTCTCATTTAAGTGTTTCCGACGCTCAAACTTACTTTGGTATGAGACATCAACACATACCTGATGCCAAATGATAATTTTATTTATTTAGAGAGGAAAAATAAGGTTTCCAAACCAACGTAGTCATTAGAAATCATGAAGTAACCTTGATTGGCCAAATTAGTTGGAAAGCTGAGTTTAGTTTATATCCACTAGTTTATTACTGATACATCTGTTGTATCAATAATTCATAACTTTTTTCTGAAAACAGGAAGTAAGCTAGCCTACGCAATTCCACTCGATTCTCATCTCCCTTCACTGATTCATCTGGGATTTCTCCCATTGAGCTAAATTTCTCCAGTACAAATTTCAATCAGTGAACAGAAGGACATCAGGCTTACACAACAGGACCGCGATCAAAACCAGTCTGGCAAGTATAGCTCATACAAACCCATTAAAAACAAAGGTTTTAGAGAGACAAAGTCAGACAGAGTCTGGATTTTAATTAAAATGAAATGTTGTGATATGACCTGAAACATGCTATTCATGTACAAAAACTTTAGGTTAAGGAACTGATCCCGGTTCTCTGAAACATAAGTGAGGTATCTCACTGTAGGACAGGCGCTGGAGGTACTGAAACGAATGTTGAATGAGAACCTTCCAATGTGGCTTACCTGAAGAAATACTGCAAAGAAAGAGGGTCAAGATTTAACATAACGATAGTCGTTCCCAACAAGGATGTCAGAACCAGCTGTAAGACTGGCTGCTTCTTCACAGAAGCTTTATTTTGGATAGCTCTTCTCTGTAGATTGAATGAAATTATGTTTGATCTGAACAAGCAAATACAGAATTTTTTTTTTTTTTAAATCCACTTTTTCAAGGCAGTGTTTGCTCCTCCCTTGGCTGCATGGAGCCTGGAAGCTGTTTGAAGTCAATTTGCAACATGGGGTCAGGGTCTGAAAGCATTCGCTTTAAACTATAGACTCATTACATAAAAAGGGACTGGAGCCGATGTTTGTTTTTGAAGTGCAAATGACAAAATTAAATTCATTCCTTCTACTAAACCTGGGGGGGGGGTTGGATCTAATTAATTCCAACAAAGTCATTTTTATGAGCTTTACAAAGTCTAAAATTCATCTGTCGAATTAAACGGTTTAATTTTATATCTGTGGCTTGTGTGAAAACAACTGACTGAAGATCCTCCAAGAGCGATGATTTCTTTCTCTCTCTCTCTCTCTTTTTTTTTTTTTTTGCCTGGAGTTTTAATGCGATGTGAGGGTAGCAGCGGGAAGAAACATGAAAGAACAAGATTTCCTGTCATTTAGTGCCTGCTTATATAAGAGCATAATATTTTGTGGGAATTGGAGCTCCCTTCTCCCATCCCCCCTGTCTGTTTTAGATAAGCTCAGATGAAGTTTAGTGTTAATTGTTGCTCCTCCTGTTATGGAAGATACACACCGTCTTTCCAAGAGGTTACACTGTAGGATTATTAGTCCCATTTATCAGTATTTCATTCATGTAAAAGCCAAGTGTACACATTGTATGTTTATTTATGTAGCGCCAATTCCCAACAAATGTCGTTTCAAGGCACTTTATAATGTTAAAGAGAAATAATTTCAATTCAGTCATGCATGCATTCTAATTGGTCCTACAGCAAGCTCAACTAATTATTCAAAGTATTTATCTAAGTAAATCCAGCAGAATAAAAAAACAGTTTTTTTAGCCATACATTTCAAAATCCTTTGTTTTTAACTGGACGGTGCTTTTAGCTGTTTGCAAGTTAACGAACAGAATGGATTCGAGTTCACTGGCGTCCAAAAGTCATAAGTGGGTAAACTATTTGAGGCGGAAGTGAAAGTTGCTCTGTAGGATCTGCATCACAAACTCTGTTGGATTTGTCTTGTTTTCCGGTTTACCTGATCTGTCAGGGTGTCGCTTCTTGTTTTCTTGCTGAAGAAAGACTAAATCATGTAAAGGGTTACTGTGGATTATTGAACATTTCTCCTTTAGTCTTATTTTGGTTAATTTTCTCTTTAGTAGAGTATTCGTCTTTACCCCCAAAGGCCTCTAAAATCAGAGCGCTTTGTTTGAAAGGTCTTGGAGAGGTCTTCTTGGTCGCATCAAGAGTCATTCAACATTGTGCACCATTGTGAGATTATGACGGCACAACCATAGAGCATCCTGGGTGTTGATCAACGACCTGGGCCTGGATTAGTCAGCAGAGCATTTAATGAAACGGCCATGCAGACCAAAAAAAACAAACTAGAAATGCACTATAATGGCCTCGAAGTAGAAATTGAGCTTTGGTCATGGACGTTTCAGGAGACCATGAGATAATTTTAATCCAGTGTGAAGAGAACATCACTCTTTTTCCTCTTTTCTCCTCTTACACTTTTCCTGTCCTCTTTCATCATTTTTATTCATTTCTCTTCTCTGTCTCTAGCTCCGTTTCCATTACAAGTAAGCGCAAATGTTTGTCTATATCCTGCTAATGTCAAATTAAAAAAATAATAAATTCTCAATTGCAGTGAATCCAGTAAGTAAGAAATGAAATTAAAATCAAACGTGAATAACCCTGGCCATGCAATAACTCATTGAGAACATGGCAGCAATGGATGTAAACTGTTAGATGAGATATATTGATTCAGCTTGGTTCTAGTTTTCATCATTTGTCAACCGTCAGAGGAGACTTTGGCGTCTTATTCAGGCGTCGGAGGAATAAGACCCTTGCATATGTGGTGATCTGTGGAAATTGTGGTTGGCAATTTTAAAGAATAACTATGGATTCAACACGTTTGAATGACAACTTTTTATGAACTGTGTGATGCTGTGGTGGAGTCACAACCCCCCCCCAAAAAACAAACCATCATCCTCATGATTCTTCCTGTTGTCTTCTTTGTCATTTCCGCTAGGAGCAACATCTGGCTGTCGATCATGTGACTCGTGTGATGCGAAAAAAGTGTTTCCATTGCAGTTTTGCGAAATGCATCTATTTTCGTCATTTCAATTTGCGCAATTCACGGTTAATGGAAATGCAGCTTCCATCACTGTACATTTCCCACTTTGCGTTGGAACGTTTCCGGTCAGCATATCTGCTCACTACTATCATTCATTTAAAGAAGGTCTCCATGCCATTTTCATTCACTAACAGAGTGCAAATCAAGAAGTAATGCCATCCACTGAAGGCTAGAAAGAGAAATACACTTTGACTACATCCCCCTAAAGCTACTTATTACTATGCAGAAAGTCCAAACCCCATTGCGCGGGAGCTCTAAGACTGCATCTACAATGTGGCAGGTACATTTTTCCACACTCGACAAACAATGTCTATAGAGACCGCGGGTTGTGATTGAGTAAACGTCCGGACCGTGCTGATTGATTAGCCGTATGGATTTACTTCTGCACAGTTGCAACAGAAAGCGGCGCTGAATTTCATTCCGGGCTTGTCGGGCGAACAACTGTGTTTAGGGACTAAACGGAGCACTCACACTCACCTGTAAAGACAGCCATAAGACGCTTCTTAACTACGGGGTCCGTCTGTAGTTGAGGCTACATTGCAGCACACGTGCAATTAGCATGGGACAGATGGTCCGAGTTCACATCAAATCAGCGTGGAAGGTGAAGTGAGGAGAAGGGAAGTCCATTTCCCCCCGGGACCCTCCTGGCTCCCAGGCTACCGATGCATGGTTCAGTTTGACATGTTTGAGCAGGTGACTCCGCGCACTTGTATCCACTTTGCAATTGAAATTCATGCCAGAGACTGTTAAAAAAAAGAGCTCCTAACTGGATTTTGTAACGCATGTGGATTTGCATTACAAAAAAATCTATGATTTTAGATTACACTCATATATTATGCATGTGACATCCCATTAAGTGAGAGACATATTGGGGAAAGGCCAGGAGGGGGTTTTAATGAATTTTTCAGATGGTGATGATAGAGGGAGGATTTGCATTGGCGGTAGGTGACATTGTGTTTGTTCTGGAAAATTGGTGCAGATTAAGGTTGGTGGTCATGCTGTGCCTGAACCAACTAATACTGTTAGAAAGAAAACATCAAGTTGTGTTGTGTGCATTGCATCAGCTGTATTTGGGTAAATGAATTAATCTCCGCGGTAATCCCGATCTTGTTACATTTATTTCCGTGACAGTGATAAACACAGGTATACAACAAAGTGTGTCTCACAAGGCAGTTCATATAGTGTTTGAACATCACTGCAGACGAATCAGTGCTCCATGGCATTATTTCACTTCACTGCAAGTGATGGCAGACCAACAGTTCACAACTTTTCTTACTAGCTTTAACTAGATTTTATTGAATAATGGAACTCAAATTGCTTTCTGATTTTTTTTTTAATTATTTTTGGCACGGTTTCATGGGATCAGATGACACTTCAGTCAACAGTGAAATCATGGAAAATCACTCAATACAAACATCTGCTGCTCCTCCATCTAACCAGTCTGCCTGCACACTTCTAATGGCTGATTCTCTAATTCAGCTGACAGGATACCGAACCTTATTTTCAACTGACAATACTCTGCTGATTCTTTTGTTTGTCTGCACTTTCGGGAAAGATATTGTCGTCAACTTTCCAAGCACAAGGACGAGATGCTGCTGGAGGGAATTCTGACTTCTATTATTACAGAATCATCTGCGGCTTTGTTAACGGATGTGGCGACTATGGCACAATACTCAAGCTCGTGAATCTGTTCTACTCAGAGGTCCTTCTGATCCAAACGCATTCTAAAAAACTTTCCTGAGGGAAACGACCAACTTTAAAAGATTGAGTTTTATGGTCAAAGGCATAGACTCATCAGGAAAAGAAAGTATTGCTGTTAGCCTATGAATGTAATGTACCAAAGAAAAAAACAGTCTTACCACTTCCTGTCTACTCTTTGTTGTTTTCTTCAGTAGTGACATGTTGACCATGTGACTCTTGTGATGCGAAAAAAGTGTTTTCATTATATTTTTATGAAATACATCTATTGCGATACGGCCGAAAACCCATCTTATCTTAGGGCAAAAATTATTGAAAAGCTAAAATTTATATATTTTTCTTAAATTGGTTTCTTCCCATTAAGCAAGTATATTTTCCTAATTTCAGTTTTGAGCAATTTATTTGGTTAACGGAAACGCAGCTACTGTTGCCTTCCAGGAAGAAGGTTCTGTGTTTGAATCCGTGCCTGGGATCTTTCCAGGCTGAATTTATCCCTCTTGCAGTCTTTGCGTGACGCTCAAGAGGAATGTGGCAAATGTCCCAGTTGGACAGTGGAAAAGCAGGGCTTGTCCCGTCAGAGCATCAGTTTCCAAAATCGCACACACAAAAAACAGCATAATCACGTCAGATTGTGCACATGGTGAAAAACCTGTGATTTCCAACTGGCCCCATCTCTTAAGAAGCAACTCCAACGCAGAAAAAGTCACAAATAGACGATTCCATGAAAACTGAACCGTGAATAGTCGTGTGTTCGCTATATATGGCAACTATTTGGCCTGATCAATGTGAAATGTGTTCCATAGTTTCTGACACCATGGACCCATATCTAAGCAACGAAACACGAGAGTGCAGATTTGTGAATGTTGATTAGTATCAGATTATTCTAAAGGTACTCGGACCGATCATTAGCAGCAAAAGCAAAACCTTACTTTCAAATTCCGATCAGTGGAGGATTTCTTGATAATGACGATAGCGCAACCTGACTAATGAGACGGGCTTTCGGCATGTTGTGTTTCAATACAGGATAAAAATGGTAAGCCACACTTGGAGATGAATTACAAAGGAAAATAGGTCATAAACAGGTTTTTTTGTTTCCTTTTTTTGCCACAGTCTGTTATTATTCAACCTCAGGCTGTAGTTAAAGCTCAAAACAGCCTTCACCACGAAGAACACAATATTTATATCTCATCCTCTGCCTTTCCAGCGTCAAAGCTGAGCAGCCCTGATTACGGCTGAAGAGTTGCGATAATGACCTTGCTTTGGGCACTCGACTACATATTAATTAGACGTTGCTGTGTTTATGAGTCAGCTGTAGCCCTTATGCAACATTAGCAAGCAGAACGGCTTACGGCTGGGTTAGAAAATTCACCCAAATCCTCTTTCTGTGAAGGTCCTTGTTTCTTTTTTTATTATTTTTTGGCGTGATGAGGACTATTTATGAGTACTATAATTCCATTCCACATATTCATCGATAACGTAAAAGCAATAAAGTGTCAAAGAAGAGAAGAAGCGGTGGTGTCGTGTAACTCCATCACAGTGAATTTTTTATTTTTTTTAATTGCTCTTTTCAGTCTCTGCAGCCACAGAGGAGGCTGTTTTTAGGGGTTCGAAAATGAATTAGCATAAGATCGCTTTATGAGCACCCTTGCTAATTAACAGCTTTTATTTCCCCGACCAGGGCCTGCAGTCTCTGCCTCTCCCGCTCCATCATCCCCAGCCCCTCCTGGAGCCCGGTCTGATTTGTATTCAGGTGGCTTCCTCCGCTGCCTGTGTGTGACTCCGCAGAGCAGGTGTCCGTGGCCGCGCCACAGACAATGATAGCCCACTGATACGCTGGCTCTCGCAGGCTCCGAGATGGCCAGATTCCGTGTTTCCCGTTGACGACGGTGGCATGTTTATGGCCGCTCTGATGCTGCGGAAGGTCATTGAAATGCAGGGAACATAAACTTGGAGCCCTCTTAGATGTGCGCTGTATTGAGACACGGAGTCAATATGTATAGCGCTGGAATGCAGAAATGTTTGGCGGTAAATCTGAGCTAAATTTAGCCACTATGTTAAGGTGGCTTTGGTGAGAAGTCGTTCACCAAAGCTTGGAGAGGGGAAATAAAGAAGTACGCCTGAAGGCGAAGGTCCTGTGTTCTACGCTTCACTTTGCACTGGAGGGTCTGGACCCTCAAAACGATTGTTTCAATTTAGTTCAATTAAATTAGAAAATACTTTATTCCCGCCAAAGAGAAATTAAAGGCTGTTCTAACTTATCAATTCAATTTCTTTGAAGAGTTATTCTTCAAAGAATAACTTTTTGAGGTTTTAAATTTTACCCAATCATTAACATTTAGCCATGACGTATATTGTAAGTCATTTGGATGATATGCAGCTTACCGGAAAATTTCTGCACTGTAAAAAACCGTCCTCCGCTGCAGTTGGAGAAGTGCGAAGCCGAACGAGGCTTAATTTTAATTCAATATTTGGAAGCGTGCCCAGAGTGAACTGAACAGCTTCGTTCACTTCCTCCGCTGCCATTGCTAAAACTACTGGCAGATTACAACTAAGACAGTGCAGAAAATCACTTCAACTTCCCTTTAGTTACTAACCCACTCTATGAACTACTTTATGAACTGTTAGAAAATCATCATGTTTTCATTGGGTGTTATTTACAAACATAAATTAAAGATTATTTTTACATAGAAAATGGTCCGTCCTCAATAGTCTTCCTGTGTGAAACACATGGTGAGAAAGAAACACAGAAGCTGTTTCCAGCCAAATAATAATAAAAAAAAAACAAGCCTCTAGGTTCGGTTGATTCAGTTTGTTTCTGAATCAACCGAGTTAATGAGTCAAACCTCGATGCAGAATCAGGAGTGATGAGTTCAAGGTCTCTATTAACGTGGATCATTAGCGTCCTAATGCTGGCTGCGGATGGTCGTCTTTTAGCTGCTGCTGCGCTAACAGACAGATGAAACATCTCCAAGCTGTCCACTTGTTGTCCATATTGTCCAGCCTTACCCTGATACAACCACACTGAGTATCTTCTGTAATCTTTAATATGGTCTGAGGCGGAGCAACAAGCTGCTGGCTGCTGGCTCTGCCTGAAGGCGGACTGAGGGAAAGGAAAAACAGATGTGGCCTTGAGTTACATCCTATAACCTTCACGTAAACGTTAGCACTGTGTGAAGGTCAGTGTGGCGTTTAAAGGCAGAGTTTGCTATATGTGACAGGTTTACTCGAAAGCTTCATTAGACATTAAACAATTTCTGTTATGGTCACATATAGTTTCCATATTGTATTCTTTTTCATTTAAAAACTAACTTTCTGACTTTGCCGACAGGAGCAACGTTTTTGCCAAAGTTTCTTTAACAAATGAGGCTTCAAGGTTTATTTTTTCACTCCCCACTGAGCTGCAGAGTTTATGTCAGAATGTTCATCTGGGTGGATAATTGAAAAATGACTAAATATAAATTAGGGATGCTGCAGGAATGGTAATTTGATGTCAGGGGAGAAGGTGAAGCCAAACTTGCCTGCGTAGATTTATTGTATAGTTTGGACCAGTCAAAGTCGGCTTACGCTTGTAATTCCCTTCAAACGCAGTGCTGGAAATATTCGCTATGCGCCGGATCTCTTTGTTTTTGCTTGTTTTGTCACACCTCACCGTTTCTGTTCATTATATAAATCTTCAGGCAGAAATAGCCTGAGTTAATACAAAAAAAAAATACTTTTAAGAATTTTATTCACCATAGGAAAACAGGAGCTGCTTAAAACTAACAGTTTCGGATTACATTTTCTAGACTTGGACTATCCCACCCTCAAAATAAAATAACCACGTTACGTAAGAACTTATCTAATACTTTCATAAGGCAGACAGAATTCCAAAAACCTCTGAAGATTCAACAGGCGGCATTTTTAGATTTACTTTGGTTTAACTCTCGACATGCATTGTGAAAAACTGTTGCCTTTCAGGGTTAATCCACAGAGACTCGTCTTCTAACGCTGCAGATCCCCTCGGCCCTAATGCAACACAGCGAGAAGGATTTCCAGCTTGTGCTCATCCGAGGGCATACCTCTGGAGCGCTTCTGTTGCGAACAAGAGGAGAACGGATAGATTCTCAGGAAGGTGGTTTTGAAGTGCAAGGAACTGAGAAATGTGAGCAATCTAATGCAACATTCTCTTAAAACGCCACGTAACGCGTCTTTTCTGTTTCAGTGTGTGTTGTTTAGTCTTGGCTTGGTCAGATTTGGGCTGATTTGATTATTTTTATGAGGTTCAGGCAGGTACAAAAAAGACTTTTTTGTTATTTTCATGTGCGTTTTGTTCACTCTTAAGGATAAGGTTGGATATTGATGCAAACCCCTGCGAAGATAATTTGAATGCTTCTGACAAAGTGACTTTCAGAAAAAAATCACAAGCGCAAATGGGTTTGCATTTTTTCCTTCTGGCTAAAACTTTGCTGTCTTCTTAGGAACTCATTAAATGAATGGGATTAACACCTACTTAAACTTTTACCTTTAAGCTAACCATTAAACAGGCAGTATGTATTTTCCAGGCTATTTTATAGCACAGCCAAGTATCTGCTACCTTCAGTTGCTGTGTGACTTGAAAGAAAATTGACTTTGCAGTTTAACGCCTTGAAATTGGGCCTTTGTCTCTTTAAGAAACTCCTGTTCTTTCCGAAACTCCACTTTCAGGAAGTCATCAAAACGCTCCTCTATTAATCCTCTAACAACGTTTAAGTCATCAAACGTTGTTAACCCTTTAACAACGTTTTTACCAGTGTTTCACTGAGAAGTAGCTCCTATAATGAGCTCAGCAGATGTGTAGTTCTGCTAATTGCTGCTGGCTAGTCTGAAGGACCTGATATGTGAAACCGCAGGGCGGGGGAAGCTCAGAAGTTTGGAAACTGCAGCTACCAGGAGGAGCTTTATCCTCGAAGGCGGAGCTTGGCCCACCCGGGCGTTTTGCACAGTTGAATGGTTGCCACGGGAGATTAAAGGATTTCTCAAACCTTTATGAAAGAATCAAAGCAACTCTCCAGGTGTGTTTTTGACGAGGAAATAACATTATAGCATGATGTAAACTCAAAGTCGATTTATGATATCGAGGATATCTGGTGTCGAGACTTTTCGGCCATTCTTAAGTCTGTTGCCGCTAAGAAAGTAGCAAGTAGCAACAGACTTCTCAGTTGAGGCTGTCATCTATGGAAAGCTGTTTGCAATGTAATTTTTTGAGACCGAAATCTAATAAATGTAATTAACAACTAATTGCCAGCTGACATTTAATCAGTGCCAACTGGCCTTTGAAGTGATCCTGATCAACAGATGATGCTCTAATTCAGCTGATCCAGCTACTCAGGCAGAATAATACCAGCAATCGCAAATGCTATGTTGCATAGCAACACAGTTGTGAATTATCAGCGTTGATAATATAACATTGTGTTCCACAGACAAACAGTTTGAGCTTAAATTGGTAAACTCAGATGCTCTGAGTCAGGCCTGGAGCCAGCTTTGGTGCCCTGTTCACAAAGGGAAAATTCCTTATTTAATGCATATTCCTGTAAATTAATAGTTAGTCCTATAAATTAGCAGGTACAAACACATGCATTGTAATAATAACTGTCGTTCCCAAAGGAATTGACTATATCATTAACATTTTTAAATTCCTGAATGTTGCTTCCATTCATAAAAACCCTAAAATAATAAAACGTCCATGATTTGGGCAGATGAGTTTTAGATAAAGTGCAATGTTTACAAAACACCATTTTATTGGGTTTTTTTTGTTTTCGTTTTGTCTGGGGTTTGATTAAAAGTGCAACCAGCATTCATACTGTGTTTCATTTGATCATATTGTTGTGCAATTTGACATTTCCAAAATAAATTTCCTTAATGGAAACATTTGAATTTAATTTTTAAAAAAATCTTGTTTTTTATGATTAAAAGTTTTGGCGCTACAAGGTGATTTTTTTTATTACATTTTTTATTTATTTATTTTTTTGCAAAACTGTAATGGAAACACTTTTATTACATCAAACGAGACACGTGATCATCAACTGGATGTTGCCACTGTCACAAACCTCAAAGAAGACGACGACAGGAAGTGGTTGGTGGACGATGGCGCGGCCTGGTTTTTTATTGACTTATCGCTTGAACTTACTTATCCGCTTAATTTTAAGTTTCTGATTTAATGGAAAACTGCAATTGCGAAATTGTATTTTTCTTTTGACTTAAGCGGAATATTGCCAAAGTAATATAAACACAGCTAATGTTGCCTAAATTCCTTTGATCCAATCAAGATAGGAATTAAAAACCTTCTTATGATCAGTTATGCTCCCTCGTGTTCAGATGTAGGTCATCTTCTTGGAGACACGACATGCTATGCGAGTAGAAAACAAATGTTTTCAAATGAAACAAAAGCACTGGATAGCAGTGATTAGCAATTACAATACATTAACCCATGAACATTTTTTAACGATTTCCCTCATCACTTTTATTGTTATTCCCGTAATTACCCACCACCCATCCCCTAATGGACACAGCAGAAGTGGAGCAGAAGTGATTTCCTTCTAGCGATCACGTTCGGCGACTCACCGCGGCCTTGGATGGTTCACGGCGGCCGTGAAACCAGGAAGGATATTTATGTTGACAGGACTCCTTCTCCCACCGAGCCCGGGGGAAAGATCGCACAGGCCGTCACTCAGCTTGATCTCTCCCCTGACGGCATGACTTAAAAGGAAAGGAGGAGAAGGTAATGAAGAAGGGGTGCAAGGACGGAGGATGGAGATGATGATCTCTCGGTGCTGCGTCATCGGTATTCGATTCATCGCTTTGACATTCAGACATACTGTATACACAAACAATGCGTCAGGAGTGGGGCCCAGAGGAGATCCTTTATGTCCCCTGATCAAAATCACTGCGATATATTTAACATATGCTGATACTGGAAGCTACATGAAACGGCGAAGCTATTACCAAGTCAGATGGGACGCTGCATATTTTTGCTGCTACGTTATTGAACCATGATCTAGAATGAATTTCCACGACATTCATGCTTTCATTTTACTTAAAAAGTCTTATATTCGCATGTCTAAAATTAAGGTCTTAAGACATCTTAAATTAATTTGATAAAATGTCAGTTGGCCTTAAATACATTAATCACAAGCCTTACATTGTGTCATGGCAGGACTGCTTAATGTACGTCTATTTTTCTTCTCGTGTGACGTTTCCATCAGGGGAAGGTTTGAAGTATCTTTATTGAATTTGGCTTTGTGTTAAAAAGTCCTAAAATTTGTGCCTAAAATGAACAACTTAAATTGTCTTAAATCTGTTCCAAAAAATGTCAGGTGGCTTCAAATCCATTAATAACAGGTCTTAAATTTTGTCGTGGCAGGACTTTATTATAGTTTTCTTTTATGCCAGTTAAACGTTTTAGTCTCATGCAGGCGACTTTGTTGAGTTCTGTGACTCGACATTGTTAAAGCAGCAGCTAGCTACGCTAATGTAACCTTAGGTAGCTAGCTTTTTTTGTCTCTATCATTGGCAGAAAGGCGAGTTTGCAATTTTTGTGTTGCTTGTTGTGCAAGTTCCCCCAACTGCTCCTTATGTTTATAGTTTTTTATGTCTTAAATTTCATTCAAGATGGCATTATGGTCTTAAAAGTCTTAAATTTGATTTGCTGAAACCCGCAGACACACTGTATTAGAGATGACATGTTTTAATGTCCTGTGCAACACATTTTTCATTTATTCTTCTCCTCCCCCCATTGGATAGCAAATGCCTTCCCATAATAATGAGGAAATGTAATCTAATTTCTTCTTTTATTTGCTGGACAGATTGTTGAAATAGACTAATAACTATCCTCTCTTCCTGCTTGCCTAGTTTGGCCCCACTCGCTCCGTGAAGAACGCGCCTGAAAGCGTGGAAATGAGAGCAAGTGAACAACTGAATGTTTCATGAATGTTTTTCGTGATGAGAAAAATGCAAATGAGGATGAGTGAGTGAATGAATGTTTAATGAATGCTTGTTTAATGAAAAGGACTTATTAACTAGGGCGCTGACTTAGCACCGCGCCGGAGTCGTGCATGAAAAGATGGCATTATGTTTTTGGCAAAAAGGGTCTCGAAACGTTTACATTTGAGATGAAAAGGTGGTGCTAATCACTTGGACCTGATTGACAATACAAACATGCCGAATTAGCATTTAACTGTCACATTCCCCAGGCCGCCCCCTTGTTTTTTGGATGGTAGTGCACCAACTGATCAAGTAAAACAGAGTCGACGGTGTCAGCCAAGACACGCTTTTTTGGCACCCGTGGCTGAGCTGGGGGATAGAGGCCCACACAAAGGGAGAAGCAGCAAATCATTCGCCTCATTAGCTGTTCTTATCATATTTCCCCACATCACACGCAGAGAGGTAGGGAAAACAATTATATAATTTCACCCCCGTGTCCTCAAAAAGATGCTGGCGAGAGTGAGACAACGTCTGTGTGTATGTGTGTGCGTGCACAAAGTGCTCCTTTGTCCATAGTCTGCAGAAGTTTGTTTCAGCGTCATGGAGTTTTGTATGATCGTGTGTATATAGGCTCCGGCAACGTCTAACAATAATGAGCACGGAGAAATGAGCTGAACAAAACCAGTAGAGCATAAATAAAACATGAAAACGATAAAAGATCACCCGAAATGCAAAACGGAAAATATGACGAGGGTTCCCTCTAACAGTTGCGGCTCACAAGCCCCTCGAGTTTGAGATACCTGGGGTAGGTCAAAACATTCTCTTATGATTTGATCGGAAGTAAAGATTCTAATATACGTAGTAAAAATACGAAGTTATGTTTCTTTCTACAGGAGTTCCCCAAGGATGTATCCTGGGCCCTCTGCTGTTCTCTCTTCACATGTTGTGTTCGGGGTCCACCCTTCATAGGCAAACAAAAGTTATTGCATTTATATAAATACATAAAGCAAAAAAAGAAACTACAAATAGCTCTTTCATGATGAAATGTGACCCATGCTGTGATTAATGTATTGTTAGTTGAGCCCATCACCCATGATTAGGGGGTATATTAGCAGCTAGCTCGCCTCAGCCGCCTCGAGTCACAAAACATCTGAGTGCAACTCACTTTTTAAATACATATTTTAACACTTTTTGATTTTTGTGTGAACCCAAACACCTCGATGCTGCTGCTGCACCTCAATTTGCCCACTGTGAGATAATACAGGACATTTCTCTTTTATTTATTTATAAAATCATTAAAACTGCTTAGTGGTGTTTCATCGCATTCAATTTCGAATAACATAAATTCAAGTGTGCAGCTTTAACATGACAAAATGGGTAAGAGTTCAAATACCATACTACTTTGATACACTGTACGTTTTTGACGCTGCTGCCGGTGTTTTGGCCTGGTAGCTTGTTGGGAGTTCGTCAGGACATCCCATCCTTCAGCGACAGCAACAGGAAGTAGAAGCGGCCCGTTATCTACAGGCAGGGTGGCGCTGATTTATAATCCCTGAATGATTTTAAACCTTTTAGCTCTAAACGGAACCATATTACTCCAATAACAGACATTATCCCTCAGATTAGCTCAGCAGAGAGCACGCACCAAATGGCAGGGGCCGCTTCGTCTCTTCTTTGACCTTCCTAAACCACACCAGCAGTCCTTACGTATTCTCTCTCTTGCTCTCTCTCCCTCCATCCGCTGCTCTCTCTCCTTCATGTCCCGGCTCTGTCCTCTCCGTCTCTCCCCCGTCGCTACAGCTGCATTAGGGGAAATTGGGTCTTCACAAAAACATTGTCAAACTGCCTGGAAAGCCGAGAGGAGGAAAGCCGGGCGAACGCAGCCAAATAGCCCTTATTTGAATTGCTAATACGGCCCTGCAAAGTCACAAAATATACATGTACAGATATATATATGTATACTTTATTCCATTTTATATTAAAAATGGTGACAGAGCGGAGAGCAGAGAAAGGGAAGTGCGTGTCCCTAATAAAGATACAGCTTTAACTCCTGGGTGAGCGACTTCCCAGGGAGATCAAAGTGTTTCAGAATAGCGCAGACCTAAAGCTTCTCCGGGGGGGAACCTTTCTTCACCCGTATTCACCTCCGTTCCTCTCAGCGTTCCACCACCTCTCTCTCCTCGGTCGCTAGCCTCCACAATCCTCTTTTTTTTCTTTTTGGTCACAGCTTGAGCTCTTGGATGAGAACCGCCACTTCCTCAAAGAGCATGCAAATGTGTGAATGCATGTGCAACGGAGAGCGAGGCGGAAAGGAGAGGGAGGACGAGGCCCAGCTTTGTTCGGGATGTCTAAATTGGGCCTCCTTTGTGTAAATCCACACATCCCTTTCGAATGACAACACACTTTCTGTCCCACTTTATCGGCTGTCCTCATGCTGCGACAAGGTCCACATCGGTACCCTGTGTCCGTGCGCGTGTCTTTACTCTTCGTATGTCTGGTAATTATGGATGCGGGGTGTGCAATCTGCACAGCAGAATGTACGCTTATGTGGAAAAGGGAACCGGCGACCGGAGGACATAATGTCATAAACCTGCTGGGAACAACACAAACTCCTCCACAGCTAGCGGTACGCTAACCCCTCCTCACCTTAATGCACAAGCCTTTAACGCGGCCGTTCAGAGTGCTGTTAAGTACGCAGTAAAACAGTCTGAGTCTTCTTAACAGAAATAATGGATGCAGGTAATGACACTTTGCCCACCTGACCCTGTCTTTAATGTATCAGAATGTCTTTGACTGTAGCGGAACCGCCCTTCCAATCACTTACCGCAGGAACAACAGACATCTCAAGAGAAATACTTCAATAGTCCCTGATAATATAGAATGCCCTGTGCTGTAGTCCACTTCCTGCTTTTGGAGCGGTCTCCGGTACGATTGCCGTTCATATACGCACTCAAGTCGGACTGGAGTTCACTTCAACCGAATCGAGACCTAGGATCGGTTCAACATAGTTCTTGAACCAGACCAAAAAAAACAAACCAGTTTTTTTTTTTTTTTTTGGTCCACATCAGAGTTCTATTGCCCATTCACACCTCCCCAAGCGAAGTGGACTTTCTAGGCAAACGAACTAGAGTGTCCTTCATGTTTTAGAGGTTTCCCTGCTCCACCACACCTGATTCAAACGATGGCATTCATGTCATCACGTGGTGCTGATGGACCAGGTTTGAGAGACATTGGCTTAAACTGGTGTTTCCCAACCCTGGTCCTCACACAATATGACTTGATTCTGTGTAAAGTCAAAAGTAAGTCTTTGTGCTCCAAGTTTCTGCTCATT
Organism: Alfaro cultratus; assembly: GCA_903066825.1. Classification (NCBI taxonomy): domain Eukaryota; kingdom Metazoa; phylum Chordata; class Actinopteri; order Cyprinodontiformes; family Poeciliidae; genus Alfaro; species Alfaro cultratus. Next base: position 72,767 of record CAEFZX010030305.1, on the reverse strand, counting down.
GTGCAAATTAAGTGGGATACGGTCTTTTCCATCAGTCTCCAAAAACCACCAGAAAGAGTCGCTGGGTTTACTGCTGGTCATTATTTCTTTATTATATTATAAGGGGTCACTTGATGGGTCTGAAAAGTTGCTAAAAACGGCAATAAAATGGTTGACACTGTGAATTGAACCACAGCTTTAGAGCCTCTGTTTGCTGAAACCTCCAGCTTCTGTCCCAACGCCGCAAAAACAAAACATCTTACACAGTGCTTTTGGTTTAGTTTCTAGAGCAAATGTTAGTACACTTGAAATAAGATAAAACTAACATAAAAATAAAGTTTCCAGCAAGATATAGGAGCTTTATTTAAGTCAATATTTCTTTAATCTTAATTTAAAAAAAAAAAGTTCCACTGGAAGATTATTTCACTTAGAACATGGAGGAAAAAAAACTCGTTATAAGTGAAATTATATGCCAGTGGAGCCAGTTCTTCTTCATCAATATCAAGGAATTATTTACTTAAAAGCAAATTCCTATATCTTTCTGAAAACCCTGCAGTGGTTTCACAAAAAGACTTACCTACCCGAGCTGTGTTTTTACTACTCTTATGTTTTTATTGAAACTAAATCTGGCTAGTAGTTTTTATATCAAAGGTATTTCAAACACATGGTCTGCTTTATTATGTTCCCATTTTCCCACACATGTATCCCAATATCAAACAAATCGGCTGTAGCAGAATTACGACTGCAACGGTGGAAAACGGCCTACTTAAAACCCATCTACATCTCTTCCTTTAAACTCAAAATTCCCTGTAATTTCGCCATGCCTGGTATCCCCCTGCTCCTCTTTTGTAGCCTGCATATTACAACCAAAATAAACACGTCTGCTGTGGGATCAAACGGAATATCGCGCTCGACTACGGCACCACTTGAGACACTGATCTTTGCTCCATGAATAAATCACACCGCTCGCATGTAATTCTGCAGAAGTGCCAAATTCTTTTGGATAGCTGCCTTTGAGAAGATGAGAGAGGATTTTCTATTCAAGGGGGGGAAAAAAGGCCAAATATAAGACAAAGTTCTGGACCTGACCATTTAAATGAAAAAAGATAATTCAGATCTTTCAAAACTCGCTGTAAAGTTAGATACGTGTGGTTTAACCGTCACGATTCATCCTGGAGTGTAACGGTGCTTCTTCGCAGCATTCTTTTGGCTTATTAAAGTCACATATAGGTGCCGATTTTAGTTAATCCCAACTTCTTTCAAAATAAAACTCATGAAACTTAAACGAAAACAAAAAATGCTGTAAAGGTGAGAGTCTGAATTTTTGGTTAGAACAAGCTTGTTCTTCATTCAGTGAAGCTAATCAGTGGGTAGAGCATTTAGAAATTTTACTCAAGATTAGAGATACCTCATAGTATAACTACTTGAGTAAAAGTCAAAAGAACACTATAGCATAACTCCAACAAGTACAATTTTGCCAAAAGGTTACTCAAGTAAACGTAATCGAGTAAATGTAGCTAGTTACTACCCAACGCTGCTGCTAAATAACATACATGGTTGTTTTATTGAAACCATGTAAGTTAATCAACATTTATATGGTTGTTTCATTGACTAAAATATAATTACACACCCGAGAGGAAACGGGTTCTCCGCTCATGGCGGTCTTGGTGTTTTCTGATCACGCTAGCCAAACAATGAAAGCTAGCTTGACTCGCTAACTTGGTGAAAACCTTCCAACACAGCCACTACAGGATGTTAGCGTGCAGTATGTCTGTTTATGTGGTTAAAACGTGAACACTGTTGTTTTTAGAGTGAATCAGAACCTAAACCAATCAGCCATTATCTGGACCAAAGCGCTGTATTTTAGCTAATCTGAATTAGCTAACCCGTACTCGCTAACGCGAAGCTCCTGCCGGGAGCGTAGGGTGTGAAGTAGGTCAGACATGTGAGCCTTGGTCCCGGTCCACAGCGATGACCCAGCAGTACGCCCTCTGCCCTGTTTGCTGTCGGCTCACGTCACCTGGCACCGGGGCGAGGCTACACCATCTGACTGTGTCATCCAGCAGCCAGAGCAGCGAGAAGGCATCCAGCTGTCCCATCATCGCTGGGATCAGTCACCCTGTCACTGCTGCTTCTCAAAGTGAAAATAGCAGGGAAAATACAGATTGAAATACTGTAAAGAACATTTCCATTTGTTCCTTTGCTTGTTTTCACTCGACAGCATGAACCCGTGATTTTTTTTTTAGTTTCATTTAATTTTATTTACCTAAAATCTGTTAAATCACGCCTGATAATTATGCCAGAAAATGGCAGATGTTTTTAATGAAATAAATATATAAAACCTGTTGTGAAAGTGTGACAAATTATCAGCTTAAATACGAATTTAACACCAATCTGGTACAGAAGCGCAATCCACAAAATGTTGTCTGAGAATCTCCCTCTAGTTAACAAGTGTCAGAAAATCATCAGAAGTGTTTATTGGTGTTCTTCAGAAAAGATTTGCATGTTTGTCTTTCTGTAGCCCTTTAACTTAAATATACATGTGAGAGATGTGAAAGACTTAACGAGAACCGTTTCAAAGCTTTATCTGAAGGCGATGGTGATGTTCTTGGGATCGGTTGTCTCACAGGAAGTGAGGTCAGAGAGTTTCAAGATGTGTTGATTTGATTTGTCTTGTTTTAGAGGCGAGACTGTATTATTTCACAAAAAGAAATGTTACTGTATTGTCTTTTAAAATAAAATAAAAAGAGCTGTTGAATATGTCACAGGATCATCATGTAACAGGATGTAACAGAAATTTAGCAAAGGATCTTGGTTTTTAAGGTCAGCTCTGAATGAACTAAACTGGCATTTTTTTGTATTTTCTCAGGTTATTGATGTGTGATGTCTAAGTGTTTGATGATTAGAAATAATAACGTGTGACCGAAAGAAAAACAAAAAAAGAGCCAAAACGTGAGAGATCTCTAAGGAGGAAAATCCATTTCCACATTCACTTTAGTGTTCTAGACACAACCTGAAGAATAACTCCACTATAACACTAGAGATGCCACCAGGTGGTTGGAAAGTGCAGTGGCATCATTCTTCTGATGTGTGTATCGCTCTGAAAACAAAACGTTCAGAAAAATGGGAAATGAAATGAAATAAAATTAAAATGCAGACTCAAGGATTTGGCCAAAACCTTTAAAGGAAGTCATGGGTTACCCAATGATGGACATTTCCTGTTGAACATTTTCTCCCATTCAGTTCAATTTATGCGCATGTTTTTCTCATCACCCACGTGTTGAACGAAGCACATCCCCTCAGGGTGATGACTAAATATTGCTCTCAGGAGCTTTTAGCATTGCTTACTATGCAATCAAAGAATCCTTTTTGGTATTTACTTGCTGTACTTGGCAACAGACACATGGAGCAATGAACGTCAATGTTGTGCAAAAGCTCTCTGAATGTCTGGTCAGAATGTGGAAAGTTCTTTAGGAGGTTTCGTGTGTCCTTTTCAACACGCATGTGATTTCTCCTGACTATGATTAGCACCCTTCTTTATTTTTTTTTGGTAAGGAAAATGCCTCGTCTTCCCCAGCGGTGCTCCTCCTTCCTCCTGTACCTGCCTGCCCGCCTGCCGGTCCCCGCATCACCTCTGCGTGTTTGTCGACTTCATGCTGTAGCAGGGCTCTAATCTGTCATTAAGACCAGGGAAGAGAGAGGCTTACTGGTGTTTCTCTTACAAATCCACTCCCAGAAACTCTGCGTTGCTTCTCCGTGGATTAGCCCGCAGCGCTAGCGTTGACGTGGGGAAGAAGAGAGAAGCAACGAAGGTCAACCAGAAATGATGGGAGGGAAGTTCAGCTCAGGTGGACCAATTCTGGTGCGGCATGGATTGGCGGCAGATGTTTAAGGCGGGAGATGGAGGAGGAAAAGGGTTTAAGAGCATGAGGCAGAACAGAGACGTGGGTCTGTGTGGGTGCTCCGCTTGTCGAATGAAAGGTTGTGGATTGTAACATTTAATATCTGTGTGTCCACACTGCTTTCGCTTACCAGCAAATATTAGTGCCCCGCAAATCCCTGCACGGTGACCCCTTAAAAGTGTTCAAACACACAATTCCTCCATGTTCTGCCTCTTCCCGCCTCTTCCTTCCCTTAGCTGTCCCTGTGTTTGCCCGTTCTTTACAGGTTCGCTATTCCGAGGTTTTGACTGAACTCCGGAGCACCAAGACTTCCAAATTATGATTAAAAAAAGTAATTATTTAAATAAAAAATAAATACAGAAACAGTATTTTTGCTGTATAAACCAATAAATCTATTAAATGTAAAAATAGCTGCAACTGTGTGCATTTTAGTGATGTGCAAATGAAACTTCTTTATGTGACTAGCGTCCAAGAGAAGCGTACCTCAAACGCATGTTTATCAAGAGTGATATTTGCTGTGCTATGGCTAAAAAAAAAAAAGTTCTCACAAGGTATGGTCATAAAACTAGTTGGAACGGTAGATTTCATCCACTTATTAATTTCAACAGAATGAATGAACGCGGCAAACTACACCTAAAGCGAGGATGAGTGATTTTTATAGCATCACACTCACTCAGTAAACCCTAATGAAAGGCTCTGGAGCCCAGAGAGAGTCTGGTTCTTCTAATGCATCTCCTTTAATTCTAATCAGACTTGCACAGCCCTCCCAGTGTCACTTTGATGCGGCGCAGCCATAACTAACGCCTTTCCGAGGGCGGTCCAGTCGAGCCGGAGCCATAGCGGGGTTCTGAGACGAAGCGGGCCTAACAGACAGATGGCCCAGGTCCTGTGTGCCAGGACGACGCTCACTCTCCTCCGGCCTCATAACTCATCCTGCTCTTGGCTCAGCCCATCTGTGAGTTGGCCTTGAGGGAAATGAAAGTGAACCCTCCACCCCCCGCAGGCTCAACAGTGTCCATTCTCCTCTGCCTTATCCGAGAGTAGATTCAAAGGTTGATCAAATCACAATTTGCAAAAAAAACAAAACAAAAAAAAAACAACACAATTTTCCAAGGAGCTTCTCCTCTAAAGGTAAGTGAAAGGTCCTTTTTTTCCCTTCATGTCTAACAAACACTCATTGCTTTCCGTGGCCAGTTGCCATAGTTACGGTAAAGGAAGCGACCACCTGTGGGCTCACTTCTGATGTAGAGAGAGAGAGAGAGGTGGAGGTGTGGGGGGGAGCAACAAAATCACCAGACTGCAAACTGATTGACCGAGAGTACCCTGGAATCAATCCAACGTTTCTTGCCTCTGATGTTACGAGACATTCATGTCAGCGGATGAAAAGATCTGCGCTCAGCAGACGGCAAAAGTTCCAGGATCAGTCAGAAAGAGAGAGACAGAGATGGACAGAGGGAGAGAGATGGACAGAGAGAGAGAGAGAGACGGCGCAGGCAGCAGATTTTATCCCGGGTCAAAGCGGCCCGAACCCCCAAACCAGATTCTCTCCCCCCTGCTGGACATCAATCTTTAGAGCTGCTGTCTTGGCAAAGAACAGATTTGATTTCTCCACTGAGCAGCACTCAACCCTTGACCTCCCTGCCCTTAAAGCCCCGGCAGTCCAAAGTAGTTGCTATGGTTACTGTAAACGGAGGGCTTGATGGTCTCAGCCCCGCAAGACGCTGCAAACGTTACAGGCGTGGATATAAATTTCTGCAAGCCTCCTGGAAGATGTAATTGAATGCACCCCGTCAATAAATTACATATTTATTCCTGGCCTTGAACAAGGTGACTGCCCATGAGGCGAGCGAGCATACTGAGCTTTAAAAAAACAACAACAGACATGCATGCGTGAGCCAGCTCCCACACATGTGTGTACATCGTGTGTCCTGGCGTGTGGTTACATACTGACTTGGTGCCACTTGGGTTCTTCATGCCAGACAGACAGCGCCACGGTCTGGTGAGGCAGAGCGGATCCCGTTGGCCGAGGCTAACGAGGTAGAGAACACATCTGCATTCAATGACACCACAGATGAGTGAGGATCCAGTAAGGAGCTGCTTTGCTCTCGCTCTGGTTTTGTGTAAGTGTGTGTGGTTTAGTATTTTTGACCTTGTAAGGCCCATTTGACCAACAAATGGGGAGGATCCACTGCCCCTCTAGGTGTCTAAAACCCCATGCAAAGAAGTTCTGTTGATTACATCAATCTGTCCAGAGATTGCAGGTGGAAATTAGTATTTGTTTTGTTATCACCTGATACCATGCTTTATAAAAGGTTAAGGTTGTACGTTGTCTCTGTGTGAATAATTACAGTTTCTGGGTTAAGGGTTTAGGTTAGGATTGAGGTATAAACTGAGTTTAGGTTAAGTTTTGAGTTAGGCATAGACTGGCCATCGACTCCCTATCCAATTATGCTTGATTCTAATCTCTTCAAAGCTCAGTCTGGGATTTCTCCCATTGCCTTGGTTTCTTCTGGTAGATTTTCCATGGGCCCAGTAAGTGAACCTAAGAAGTTGTGAATGATTATGTTGATTTTCTGCACCGTTTTAGTCTTCCTGTAGTTTTAGCAATGGCAGCTGAGAAAGTGAACGAAGCCGTTCAGTCCTCTTTGGCCACACCTCCAAATATTGAAGTAACATTAACAGCCACCCTGTTTGGCACGGTACCTCTGCTTCCGGACAGTTGTTTACAGCACATACATGAAGACTTTCATACGTATGTAAACTGGCGCATTACGTACGTCACGGACAAATGTTATTGATGGAGTAAAATTTAAGACTCCAACAGAGTCTACGCTTCCAGGAAGCAACATTTCTCAATAACCCAGAGTCCTGTACGAAGTGAAGAGTAGAACAAGGATCTGTTTTTTTTTTTACCCTACCGCAGTTAGGGATTAGGGTTAGGGTCATGAATAAATTAATGGACGTTAATGGAAAGTGCTTGTGAAGACAGAAGGACATACGTTTGTGTGTGTTTATGTTTAGTATCAGAGTGTGAATGAAAAATTAAAACGTATTCCATTGTGGAACACTTTAGATAAGTTTTCTAAAGCAGGAGTTTCCTTCTCCAGGTCATGGCCCCAAATGCCATACTGTCATCCATAATGCATAGAAACAATAAAATAGTAAAACTAATATTCAGTTGTTTATGCTAATGGGTAATAAAATGGAATTAGAAAGTGGCAAAATATAAGAAATGGGCGTAGGAATGAGTAACAATAATTAAGCACAGGGCGTCACAATGGTACATTTCAGATATACCAAGAAGCTTCGACTATTTCCCTTTTTTTTTTCAGACTTTCTCTGTCTGCTTGTGTGTAGTCGAGTCTGTATAATCCCTGGAAAGTGGCCAAAGCATGGTCAGTGGCAACATAAAAAAAATCCCTTCTGCAAACAACAGCCATGACTTGATAAAATCGAAATTAGACAAACACCAGCGTGAATAAACACACCGTGACGGCAACTGTACCCCAAGCCAAACAGATAAATGGACGAAGGCCACGGTGATGAGCTTTGAAAAGGCATCAGTTCAATCCCTTCCCTGCTGGAGCTCTCTGCTAACTGGGAAGGAGCAAACAAGTCGCCGCCGCTGGAGATGCAGGTGCATCAGACAGCAAAGCAAAATTCAGCAGATGTATCACTGCGAAGGCGCGTGCACATGCAAAGGCAATAAATTGTGTGAATAAACATGCCCAAACTGCGATACGATTCCTTTCACTGCTCATTAAATCAGAGTGGTTTTCTGAAGGATTTACCATCACGCCTTCTCGCTGGAGTTTTGCCAGGCTCTAAAAAAAGTTTTGTCTTATTTTCCCGTGAAACAGGCGGTTTAAAGTTGGTGCCATTCAGGCGGGAAGATTTGATCTATGAAGGACTTAAGGTTTTTTTTTTGTGCACATCCTGTCATTAATGTGCTCTAGTGCTCAGTGTGAATTAGTTGTGAATAAATATATTTTTGCGCTCAAATATGACAGCATATTAGGGCTATTGTGCATAGAATATTTTTTTTTAAATTCCTCAAATTTTGAAATTGTAATCTCATAAATTATCTTAATAAACTTGAAAATGTCTAAATTTCAAAAGTCAAAATATTTTGACTTGAAAATTTTAACTTTTTTTTTTAAACTTTTGAAACTCAAATTTTATGTCAAAGATGTCTTAAGATTCTCAAAATTTGTTTTTTTTCCCCTAGCAAATTATTGTCTTCAAATTCAGAAATTTACTCGCTTTTTCTCGGAATTGTGTGAGATTTTTTCTATATTGTTTTTTGTTTTTTTTAGCAGAAATTCGCTTTGTTTTTCTATCCCTGGTACGTACCAGCATGTAGTACTTAGTATCATGATACTAAGTGGAAAAACAGTTACCGTAGTATTATGACAAAAAAAATTGGCAAATTTTTGTCTTTTCAAATTCAGAAATTTATACATTTTTTCTCAGAATTGTGTGAATTAAGAAAAAAAACAAAACAATTTTAAACAGAAATTTGTTCCATTTTTTTTAAATCTATCCTAATACGCCATAGTACATACTGTATCACTTACTTGCCCTGTTTTTTCATTTAGTATCGCGATATTAAACAACATCATGACAAAATTTTGTCTTTTCAAATTCAGAAATCATTTTCATTTTTTTAAGCATGAATTCTGTTTGCTTTTTTTCTATCCCTAATGCGCCGTAGTACGTAACAGCGTTGCCCTTGCACCATAGCATCTATCTAGGACAGTACCATGTAGTGATCGTTGTTTACACAGTCTATTTACATTAGAAAGCCCCGTAACAATGTGCGGCTTCTCGCATAGAGATCCGATAGCCAGGGGTTTTTACCGCTGAAGCTCATCTGTATTGTCTGCCTCACTAAGGGAATGCAGAATTAACAGATTAGCCGGTTGACGGTGGTAGCAGGGCTGGTGAGGAATCTGCTGCTGTTTTGATTCAGAACAGGAAAGACAGCGGTGATTGTTCAAGCAAGCTTGCATGAATTCATATGTCCATTTGAGGATAATGACTCAAATCGTATGCACACAGCAGCTGATGAATGGAGGCGGGCCTTGATAATGTCCTTTCTGTCTTCTTTTTTCCCCTCTTAGTCTGCTCCTGCCGAGATTGAAGCGCGTGCGTGAACAGCGACGTGGACAGCGACACCGAGAAGGAAAGTAGACAAACATATTCCTCTTTACCTTGGATTCGCAGGCTGAGTCACTGCAGATAGAGGGCATTTTTCATGCGGTACTGCAACTCACACACATTTCTCTTCACTGTGATAATATATATATATATATATATATATATATATATATATATACTCCACAAGGATGCCAGGAGTCCTGAGGAGGCCCCTGACAGTGATAAATATAACAGGACGCCATTACCGCCTTGACTTTGAGTTTTTGCTCCGCCATTCTGGCTCGTCTGCCTCATTCTTCATGGGGCCGGTTACTGAATAGATGTTTACAGAAAATCCAAACTTATAGGATTAAACTTACCATTACTGTCCTCGATCTCTCAAATAATCGTCCCGTTTCTTTTGGATGTCCTTATTGCTTCGATGCGCCGATATATTGATATTTGTGGCCAACTTCCAAACTTTTAACTATAACAAACTTTTAACCTATTATTTTGACATAGCTATCCTTTCAGCGCTCTAATTCACTTTTATTTATTGGTGATTTAGCATAATTAAGTTTAAAAAAAAAATCTGTGTCTGTATGGTATGTTTGCTCAAAGTGTGGCTCTTGAATCATTTCAGCCATTGTTTATGTTGTAGCAGCCTGAATGAACTGCTAATGCATCTCCATTGAAAACTATTTCCATTTGTACATTTTTTGTTTTTTGTTTTTTTGCTTGATTGTGGTTTTAAACCCCTCACTGATACTGAAAATAGCTTACTTTGGGGTTTCTTTCCTCAGTAAACACTTTCACACTAAAGAGTGTTCCACAGCAACCTGGTACAGGTCACGGATGGTACATTCACTGGAAGGTAAAAGCTCAAGTTTCCTTTTCCCCAGCTGGTTGGTTTAGGCCTGGCCAGGCTGAGCATTTCTGGATCACAATAATTAGGGTTCTTTGTTATGTATTGTTTGTTTTATTTTGTTATATCAGACAATATTTCTTGCATACCAAAACATAAAAAGAGCACAAAGAAAGCTGCAACCTGGAAGTTAGCTGTATAACTTAGGACAAGGACTGTGCAAATGATATAATTTCTAGTCAGTTTGGCTCTTAAAGCAACACTATATATAAAAATTTTTTTTAACATACCGTATTTTCTGGACTACAAGTCGCACCAGCCACAAAATGTATAATAAAGAAGAAAAATACATACATAAGTCACACCGGAGTATAAGTCACACTTTTTAGGGAAATTTATTTGATAAAATCCAACACCAAGAACAGACTTGTCATCTTGAAAGGCAGTAAAGATAGAATAAAGGCAACAACAGGCTAGTACGGTTTGCTAACGTTACATGAGAAACAACAAACTGAGAACGTGCCTGGTATGTTAACATAACATATTAAGAGTTATTCAGATAACTATAGCATAAATAACATGCTAACAAGTTTACCAAACCATCTGTGTCACTCCAAATCACTAAACGCAATGAAATCTTCATCCTCGGTGTCGCTTGTAAACAACTCCGCTAACTCCAGAGGTAGAAGAACACAGGCCTAGAGCGCCCTCTTGCGGTTTAGTGTGAAAATAACATGTGATATGATATACAGTAATAGTGTGCTAATAATTTCACACATAAGTCGCACCGGAGTGTAAGTCTCACCCCCGGAGAAACTATGAAAAAAAACTGCGACTTATAGTCTGGAAAGTACGGTAATTGTTAAAACTGTCACCTTATCATGGCAATTTAGCACAAAACAGATAATCTGTGAAAAAAATTTCGCTCAGTGCTCCCACCTTTTTTTTCTTTTTGTTGAAAAACATGAGTTTTGGCGTGTTTCCATTTCCAAATTCATTTTCATACTTTTAATTTACGCTATTTTACGGTGAATACAAATGCAGGCTCAGAAGAGCCAAATCACCCATCTATCTATTCCACCGGCTCATAAAGCATTTAACACGTCAAAGATTTTTACTGAGCTAAAACAACAACATTCAAATCAACAGAACTACGTCTCAGTGCCACAGCTGGACCGTAAACATGACCGCAAGCAATCATTTATCAAACGCCGCTATTTCGCCCGAGGAAGGTTTCAGGTGTAAATATTTAGCAGAAGGCCTGTTTTTCAGGGTTCTGAGTTGCTCTCTCAAGCTTTGTGTTGCAGTAGCAGCCCCCCCCAACCCTTCCCACAGTAGAACAAATCAAAACTGGGTCAGAGCTTCAAAATATCACAAGAGGAGAGCCTTATTATCATTTCTGTGTATTGTCGAGCTTTATATTCTGCCAGATAGGAACTCTCTAAACAATAGGTTGGCATATTTAGGATGAAGACGAGCACGCAGTGGGAGTAGAGACAGAAAGAGAGAGAGAGAGAACGCTCCGACTCCAGATGTCGGAGAAGGAGCCTCTGTTCGACGTGTGTGTTTTTGTCCAAATCGACTCCTACCTCTTAAATAACACATAGAGAACATCTTGCCGAACTGACTCCTGCATTACGATCAAAGTCTTCAAATGTAGGTCCCTGCGCCACTTTAAACTCCCAACATCGCCCCCGGTGGAAACCCCAGGGCTGCTCGGCACATGTGGAAATAAGGCTGGAAAGCCTGGCTGTGTGTCTCGATTTGCATTTTATGCGTGTGTGTGTGTGTGTATGCGTGCCGTGTTAGGCACATGTGAGTGGTTAAATATATGTGTCAGATGAACGCAGGTAGGTGGGCAGCAGCTGCACCTATCAGACTGCGTGCGCGGGCGTGTGATGATGTGTAGGTGTTCCTGTTAGCACTTATAATTGAAGGTCTGAAGCATGTAGATGCTCTTTATGTGAAAGAAAAAAAAACCTCCCCCATATCGTCTTGACTGAGGTTATTTTCCTTAAAGGTATTTTCATTATTTGGGCACAGTACTGCAGTCTAACACCCACTTAAGCTCCAAAATGATGTAGGATTGGGTCAAAAAAAAAATGTTAGAGCGATTTTTGGTGATCCTTTCCTTTTATACCAAGAAGATGTGAAGAAATCATTTTAAAATATCCCATTTATAGTCTTCCTTTTATAGCAACTTGTTACAATAATCCTGTTACAGTGTGTTGTGGGAGTGGGGGGGTTACAGTCGAATACGGAGTTAAGGGTCCATTCACACCAGCCTTATTTATTCCAATTTAATTGAACTTTCGTTTGTTTGTCTAGAAAGTCCAGGTGGTTTGGGCAATCAAGCTCTTATGCGGACCAAAAAGCTGAACGCTGGTCTGCCTACAAACCCAAGTTTTTGTTTGATTAAAGCGAACTTTGGTGAGATTCGAATGCATATGCCAACCGGACAGGTGACCGCTCAACAAGCAGGAAGCGGACTATAGAGCAGGGCATTCTGGGTAAATACAACCAAAGCAAACACGTGAATGTAGCTCTAGCGTGAGAAATGGCTTGTAGTCTTTTGCCAAAGACAAGAGAAATATTACAACTGCTAAAATCTGACACCACTTCATTTTTGTTAACATTTTGTGAAGAAAGAAGTTGAGCTTGTGTCTTCTTCAAAGGCTTTTGTGTCGTTTCCTTCAGCGGTTCTTGGTGCAGCACCACCACAGGCCAGGAGTTGAATAGGTTTTTCAAAAGGTTTGGATTATTTGACACAGTGAAATGTGACAGTGAACCACACCAGCTGAAAATGTAGCAATTTTGGACTATGGACTATCAGGTGTGAAAATAACCAAATTGCCCCAAAGGGAATGCTTGGACTACTTCTGTTATTTAACAAATCTTGAAACATTTCCTTAACTGCTCAAGCAAGAAGTTTATTAGACAAAATGTAGTTCCTTTTAATTCCATTTTAAATGACAGCTTTCTATCCTAATGACTTGTTGGAGGTAATTTGCCAGATATGCATGAAAAAATGGTGGTCAAAACCACTGATGGCACCAATCTTAGCGAGTTAGATTGCCTTCTTTTTTGAAGCAAAGGTCTGACGCTATCGTAGTGACCTCCTTATCTGTTGTAGAAAGATGTTATACCTCCTTGATCTTGTTAGAAAATGAATTAGTATTGAAGCCAACAGCTAACTGTTAGCTGGTACGGTTTGTGAGTCCACTGTCGTCATTTCCAAGCCATTAAAAGACCTGAAAAACTAGGAAGTTACCATGTTCGATGCTTCTGCACAACTTGCAGTGTGATGGAAAGCCTGCGGCTTTACTCTGTTCTTGGCATTTGGGGAAACTGATGTAGCAGATTGTACAGACGTTCTCCAAGCGAAACGGCACCAAATGCCACAACAGTCTCCTATGAAATTGCTCTTTTGAAATTATTATTTTTTTTTATGAGTCCACTAAAATCAGTCAAAACAGAAGGGGTGATCTGACTAGCTGTTAGCTTCCACCTCTCACACCACTGTGAAATGTCATTCTTCACTTTGCTTCAACCGTTCTTTAAAGAAAGCAGCACCCTGTTAGTCACCGTTTCTTAAGTGTACCACCAGGCTGTTTCTTTTGAACGTCTTGTTAGTTTTGGTGCTAAAGTCTTAACAAAGTGGACCTGCTTTCCAAAATGTTGTGACATGCACAGCAGAGGTTGTATTTTCCAGACCGAAAAGGTTGGATTTGAAGCTGTGCTTCCCTCTCGTCCTTATTAGCTGCCCGCGGTTTGTTCTTTTTCTAAAGTGGCTGCTTTAAAAAGCATCAGGGAAACCCTCTTCTCTACCTCTATCTCTCTCTCTTTTTTTCCCTTTTGGCTCAATTTGGACTCATTTGACACTTCTGATTGCGTCTTGGGATTTTAGGGGCTCGCGCAATACACACCCACACTGACTTGCTGGAAAAGAACGGATTCGCACGTGCAGAGAGAGCCGCTTAGCGTGAACCTCACACCCGAGCACAAGCACAGCCTCTCTACGCAGTGCAGTAAATACAAAGATTGTGTTTTGGCTCCATTTTCTCAAAGGTGGAGGATGACAAGTCTTTTTTTTTTCTATTTTTTCTTCTCTCACATGGTTGAAATAAAATCCAATTATATCTGTGACTGCTCTTCTTTTGCTTTGAAGGAGTCGCATGAGTCACCACTCCGGGACCCTAACCGTTCTCAGAAACCCGGCGACGCGCAGAGACGGCGCAAACGCCGCAACGAAGACAGTCGTGGGTTTGCTCGTGTTTGCGGCCGCTGCTTTTAGGCGCTTGGCGTTTCGGAGGAGCTTCGGTGAAACTTTGTCACTCTTCTAAGTGCGTCCCATGGTGAGACAATGGCTGTCTATTTGCATGTTAATGAAATTATGGAATTTGGAATTAATCGCTTCCTAAATTTATGGGGTAATTATGTGGAGTTTGTCCTTGACTTGGCAGTCTCACCCACCCATGAATAAATTCATCACAGTCTTGAGGAGGCAGACAAAGTTACTCTGACACCTGCAAACTTTGTTTCCTCCGCGTACCCCTCAATTACCCTCTTTTTGTGCTTTTTCCTGACATGGTAAATGACACCCTGTCGCACAGTCTCTGTCATCGGGCCCGTTTGACAAGTTGATCACGGAGATGCGTGGGTGAAAAATGTGCGTGTGTGTGATGGGATTTTTAAATAGCCACCTAGCTGTGAAGTATAAAGCGTCCTTTAACAAACGGGATACAGACGAGTTTGTGTTTGAACTGTGTCCAAGCTGCTGCACTGATGGGAAAAAGTTCTTTTGCACTCTTACAGAGTTTGTGTTCAGATCAACAAATTTGAATGATTCCAATTTTACAAATTGCTATTTCAAATCATTATTTTATTTAAATAAAGAGAAAATCTACACAAATATAGCCCCATCTGTAAAACTGGTTGCTAAAAACTGCCATCAAGTGTTTTTTAAAGAAGGCAATGAATCTTTCAAAACTTTCAGGAGAAATGAGTAGAAGTTTTTTTTTTTAATTCAGCCACATTGAAATGTTTTGGAGTATGAATTTGTTCAAATTTATGCCACACAGAGCAGACTTTGACTAGGACAGTCGTCAAAGTCCATCCATCCATCCATTTTCTAACACCCTTGTCCCTAATGGGGTTGGCAGGGGTCCTGGTTGTCTGTCAAAGTATTAATGCAAATTTACTCATCATTCACAAATTTTGCGCAGGCATAAATCTGGCCAATCACCTCAATGTTTTCTGTGTTTCCTTTCTGACCAATCACTGCAGGTCATCTGTTCCCCTTTAGTCCTGTTCTAATTTAACTTCCTGTTTCACGTCGTCTCTTGAAAGTCGAACCCTGTCAGATAAAACCAGTAACATTTGCCTGTTTTTTTTTAATTTTCTTTTGCTAAAACTATGTCAGATGTTCTCTGTGATTACTGTGTATAGAGGCCATGTTAACTTGAATGACCAATATGGAATTCTTCCTTTGCACTTTGACAACTCGTCAAAAATTTTATTTTCACTTTAAATCTTAACCAAGTTAAAATCCTTCCTTTTGTGAGGAAGGTTATGTGCACCAATTTCAACATTTTTGAAACACCATGTTTTGGCAACCCTAACCTTAACCCTCCCCTAACATGGCTGGATGACAGAATTTAAAGGCACCAGGAGGTGTATAACATGAAACTCAACTTATTTTAAGCAACCCTAAAAACTGACCAAACAAGAATAACCTGCTGTTAAAAATCTCTGTACCTTCTTCTTCTGTATCCAAACAGTGTTCAGACGCGATGTACGGGCTTTACGTTAAAAGCTTTTAATTAAGAAAGCAGGCTCAGCAGATGGGAGTAAAATCCCCTTTAGCCCCTCCCAAAACCCAAACTGGCACCATCCGTTGCCCATCTGCTGTGTTTCCTGTTCTTGTCATTTCTTATCAGCAGCTAATAAACCGTCCCACCTTGAGTCTGAGCACTGACCAAGTGTTATCTTCATCCAACCTGCTGTGTTGGGTCTTTTCAGGGATGGTTTTTGGTTTGAAAAGATGTCAATCTATACTTGATGCGATTATGGAGATTTTAGAGTTCTGAGATTGGTTCGAAAACGAAAGGACATTTGGAAAAATAACAACGGGAACACGAAATGATAAGGTGATGAATTTTCCAAGAATTTTCTGTGACAACACAGAGATTTGACTAAAGCTGCTGCTGTGGTTTTCAGATGAGCCTCCACCAGCCTGACGGTGTGACACGACGCTGACACACATTTCAAAACACTGGTGAGCATCAACACAGCAGCGAATGATGAAGGACTGTAGCAAACTCTTCACACATTCAGTCCTGGTGCAAAGAGTTTACACGTCAGACATGTGATGGAGCAGCTGCCATTTTAAAGCACACACAACAATTTAGTGTTACATTCATATGAAAATGACTACCACGGACGATCTCGCCACTTTAATTGCATTCAAGAAGCGTCAGTTGTTCTCTGGAAATGCCAAATCCATTATTTACTTTCGCACCGAGCCACTTTCATCTTATTCGTCAAAGTCTATGAAGGCAAGTTCTTGGCTTCTGCGTTAGACTTCTGAGCATTCAAAATGCAGCAATTTTTCTTCTGACTTCTAACGTGGTGATAAGGACGTAGCACAGAAAAACAGAATGCATAAAGACAGGATGAAAAAAACCTGTTAGATCTGGAACAACAACTTGGCAGACTGCAGTTTGTATGCAAGAAACTATCCACATGTTCGTTCAGCAGGAGGGATTGCTGCAAACTGAGTCATTTGATGCATTTGGCTGGGTCTCCTTAGACAGAAAGCTTTTTTTTGTACTTATATAGTACTTTATCTAGTCCAGGGGTCTCAAAAGCATTTTACACTACAGTAACCCATTCATGCATACTTCATCCGGAAGTGCCAAAATTAATTCTTATTGACATTGATGTGACAAAAATTGTGTTATTTTGTTCGCAGGTCAGAGGCTGAGTTGATGTGCTACTCCCAAATAAAAAAACATAAAAAAATAAAGTTTTTGCAATGCCAGCCTTGTGGTCGACCCCTTGACGTTTCATTTAGAAAACATCCAGTTCCTTATGGGCTTGACACTCGGTATTGACGAACGACATCCAAAGGCGAAGGTTTTCCTCCACTCAGTGTGAAAACAATACGGGATGCAGTAGCAAAGACAGCGACAAAAATGTAACAATTTTCAACTTTCTTGCTAGCCTGTGTGTGCACGTCAAAATTTCACATGCATGAATTTCACTTGGGTGGAGGAGGGAAATTGTCGCCTCATCGCACAAGTTCTATAAGAAATAAATGGTGAGGGAGTGACATCATCTACTGTTTTCAACACTTTCTACTGGAGAACGCTGGGGTTCTTGTCTTAGCCTCTCACACTCTGGTGTCGTCCTGAACACTCTCGTCTCCTGGAGACACCGGGCCCATCTATATCCAACATCAAGGCCAGTTGTAACGTCCTTCTCAGAGTCCACTGAGGGTACTGGAACTTGGGGTATTGTTCTGAACACTCGTAGCTCACAGGAACTGTTCAGGCTTTTCTGTCCTACATCCAGACCCGGAGGGCTTACTGGATATACATTACCATGACCAACAGTTGGATGTTGCCAACTCAATGGGGCCTTGGATACAGTCTTGTTTCTTGAGTTGCTGTGTGCTAATGTCATGTCCGGATAGCAAAGCAGATGTCTTACTCTGTTTGGCTTCACCCGTTGTGTTGCCACAGTGCCCTTTCACCCCACCCTGCTGTCTGCGTACCTTCTGATTACTCTTGCTGCAGGAAATTAACAGACCTGTAGAGAGATAAACTTTTCTGCAGCTGGAGCAGTCTGGGGTCACAGGTCACATGTCACGTATCGATGTCAGGCCTTGCCACACGGCCCTAACTGAATGCTAATCACTCACACGCTGTTTGGACAATGCGATTAGACTTGATTAAAACAGTCCATTAGCATAGATGTCAGTGTGAGCTGTGCACAATACAGAGAAAGGAGCCCCTTTTCCACAAGACCACGCTCTGGCTGTGGGTGTATTCTTGTTCGATGGAAGGAGAATTAGTGATCCAATCTTTTGCAAACCATGCTGCCTGTTGAGAATCAGCATTAGTTTGTGAGCTAAAAGGATCTACCTTCATTTTGGGGAACCTGTCGCCTCCACAGAGCTGTTTCTTCGTCATTGTCACCAGGAGTCGGTTCTTGATCTTGTCTCATTGCAAGAGTTTTCGTGTTGGACCCCAGTTAAGCGATTCCCCTCTGGGAAATGACTAATCGTTTTCTGGGTTTTGGGGATGAGAAATTTGACTTTTCTAATCTGTGGATTGAATAGAGATTAACGGCCATGTGGGGAGATGGCTTCCCTTTTTTGTCTTTTGTGCGTGTGTTTGGATGGGGATCTGCCTGCCTTATCTTATCGTTCTGCCTCATTTCTCCAGGGGGCAGCTTCCCGCTGTTATCAACACTACTCCATCTACATGGAAATCAAAGCTTTTGCAGAAGCGGAATATGATTAGGGAGCGAGGGGGGGAGCAGAAAAGGCTAACCTTTCACCTTGTGATCTTGTTACTCATACAACACAGTGAACTTAGTAGAGCTGATACAGAGCAGCAAAAAACTGTGTTGTTGAGAAGATTGCAGACGGTTGAATGGACAAGGTGGCACGACGGAGACGTGCTCATGTGCAACTCATGACGTATTTCATCTGCAAGGCTTCTTTTTGTCTCTGGGCCTTGAAAACGAGGATTAACTCTCGCTTCACAGGGCCCAGCTGCCTGATTTCGCTGCCTGACACTGACCTCCTTTGTTTTTCTAATGGCCAACATGTAGATGCCGGCGTGCATCTGCGCGTGAATTGGTGTGTGTGTGCTTGTGTGTGTTTACGGGAACACCGGGTAGGTCACAAAAAAGAGGAAGGGAGGGAGGGCGACAGTGAGGGAGGGGATTAGAACCCACACAGCAGCATCAATCCCTGGTAAACAAAAGTACATGGCTCTGTACAGTGTGTGTGTGAGTGTGTGTGTAACTATACATGCCCCTTCCACTGCTGGTGACACCCAGACAAAAAGAGGAAGGCTGAGTCCATCTGTGAAAGCAGCAGGATTAAGCTGCGCTCAAGCCAAGAGTTGCACGTCAATCAGCTCGCTAAGTGTTGTTGGTGTGCTACATCCACACTTATGCACCTAAACACACACACGCACACACACACACACTCGGCTCCCATTGGGCGGTCAGAACCCCAACACTGTTGTTTTTATTTGTAATCCGCTGAGTGACCGCTGCGATACGACGCCCACACAGCTTAGCAGGCAAACAAATGGACAAATAAATTGTTAAAAAAAGGAAAGAGGAAAACTTTAGGGCCCAGACTTGCATGAATAGCATTATTTTTTTCACTGCAATTTTAAGTGCGAGAATTTAAAGCTACTCCCAAGTAAAATTCAAAATGTGGAACGTCATAGGGTTATCTTGCCAACAATAAAGTAACGTCTTTGAAGTTGTATCTTCTTCAAATCTTATGTCACTGAATACAAAATACCCGAAGGATTTTCATTATTTTGTCTCAATTTCTGCAGAAATATTAACTATTCACTCAACGTCAACCACAAAACTAGCAAAGGGACTAGTGTAAGCCTTCGGCAGATTAACAAAAGACATGTGGATTGGACAACCAAACACCCATAACCCCCTCGGGAACATGGCAATGACAAAGACTTGTGGTTTCAAGGACGACCTGGTCTTTGTACACTCCAAGCAAGGGTTGAGTCCACATTCTTGGCATAGAAGTTGAGGATGTGATCTGTCTGTGCTGGACTTTGCCAGGGTTGCCCTTTGTCTTCAGTTCTCTTTGTGGAGTTTGTGGAGAGTGTCCGTCTGGTTTGAGAAACTAACGCCTCATTAGGCATGGACCGGTGGGTTTCAGAACTCTATTCCACAGTGGCCTACACAACCAACGTGCACCATACTATTCCTAGGGCCCCTTCAGTTCTAAGTCCATAAGATATGGTTAATACAGAGCTACTGGTGTCAAACAACACAGTCCTATGATTTGGGAAAAGAAAAATGTTACTGTTTGCAACAAGCAAAAGACAAACTATTGTGTTAGGCATTTCAGTTTAACCCGGCACGAGTCCAACCTTACAGTCGGACTCGGTGAGAATTCAACTGCCGGTGGGAAATGCTTTCCTGAATACTGTAGACCACAAAGTAGTCTACTATCCACATCGACCCATGCCATACCGCTCAGTGGAAACAAAGCATAAGGATATCTAATCTCTGATATTCCAGATGATGTTGCTTTGTTGGTGTCTTCAATTCATGACCTTCCTGGTGGACTTCAGTTTGCCACAGTGTGAAGTGGCATGGATGGGAGTAAGTTTCTCTAAGTCTAAAGTCACAAAGGTGGATTGCTTCCTCGGGTGGAGGGCAAAACCAGGGGAATCTATCGTGGTAAAGAAAAAACTAAGGCAAAAAGCAAACTTTTAATTTCATACTGCCCCTACTACGTGGTCATGAGCAATGGATCGTGATTGAAAAGACATAATTAAAGGTACAGGCAGGTGAAATGACTTTCCTTTGTTGGTGATTGGACTCGGCTTTAGAGATAACATTAGCTCCATCATATGGGGAACCTTGAAGTAGGGCTGCTTACTCCACCACACTGAAAGAAGCCAGCTGAGGAAATTCAAGCATCTCCTCATGATGGACAGGTCCCACTGGGAAAAATCCTGGAAGCAGATTGAAAACCTCTGAGCTTTTTGTGATGTATGTGTCCCTATTTCCATCATTTTGGTTCAAAAATATTTAACTGAGTAGGTTATTTAGGGTTGAAATCTGAACTTTTCAAAAAGCTCAGATTTGGGGAGTTCATAGCCAATAGTTGACCTGTTGACAGATTCTTACGTTGACTATGGATTTCTGAAGCGCCTCCAGACCGGGCCATCTCACTGAATCCGATAAATGCTCAAACTCCAGTCCTCCAGGGCCGTGTCTCGCAACGTTTGACGTGTCCCAAGTCCAACACTCCCAAATCAAAGGACTGACTTGCCTTCTCGTGCACTTAGGATCCACAGAGCATGGTAGTGACCTAATTATGTCCTTCAGGTGTGTTGACAGACACACATCCAAAAGTTGCAGGAACCCTGATTTCAAAGTTTTGAAAGTGTTGCAACACTTATTTCAATTTCAAATGGATGAACAATGCTCTATTGTTTTATAACCTAATGCTACTTTAAACTTTATTCCGTAGTCTGTATGACGTTGGTTGTTCACTAGTGTTCTCTCAACAATGGATGGATGAACAGGTGAGCTGCATTTATAAATCAGGTGACATCTGCAGGGTAAAAATTGCAAAGGATTTATCTAGGACTGTTAGAGGAAAAGAGGCAAAATACCAATGAGAAAATACCAACACTTTCCAGATTTCTATTTGTATAGAGACATTAAAAACCAGACTTCCAATTCTCTCCCCTTTTCCCAACTGTGGCCTACTTTTCGTCAGCCTATAAAATCAAAGTAAAACATGCCGAGATGTGTGTGTTTGGAGCGCAGCCGTAACGCTGGGACCGCATTGCTTGCATTAAAGACCTAAAAGTCTGCGTAAAGGTACAAATCGCTGCATGGGATGTCTGTATAGGAATGCTCCCAGCTGTGAGCGTGCGCTCCCAAGGCGTCAGTCCCTCCTCATCCCACCACAGCTGTTCTCCGTCTCTTCTAGAAGCTCACCGTCTCGCTGTCAGGACCCCCTGCTGCTCCCCCATAATGCACCGGCAGCTCCGTCCGGCACCCCGCGGAGACCAGTCTGCAGCCAGCGGTGTGCGCTTGTCTCAGATATTTCTACGCTGTGGTGTCAGAGGGCCCGACCTGGATGTAGAAGACCCCCATTCATTGAGCGGACCATCAAGGTGGGTAATCATTAAGGTCCCCCCACACCCCCACCATGTGTGCAGTGTAGCAGTGATTGAACCAGGCATGCTCCCCTCTGCACCTTTAACCCTGGTAAAGGGAGGGATGGAATTGAAATCAATACAGCGTATGACGAGGTGACTGGACTGGGACAGGGGTGAGGGGGGTAGGAGGAGGAGATGTGGTGGTGGGGGTCTCCTACGTGATGGATGGCTGGTTAAAGGAGGGATGATCAATGACCCTGATGGATTGCTTTTTGGGAGGGTCTTCAGAAATGAGATGGATCTCTGCTCCTTAAAAACAGATTGTCCCCTGAAGGACAGGGTCTCTGAAGTTTGCAGAACAGCCTGTGAAGCTGGAATATTATTCACTTTACTTCTTTGTTGTGCTGATAAGTGGCAACTGGTCCCTCCTCCTCTCCAGAATCCTTTTATTTTTCTGAAATCTTTAATCCCCTACGCCCCCATCCCCCATCCAACGAATGCCTCCCCCCCAACCCCCTCATCCCTTTCTCTCTCTATATATGTATTATTCTCTGTGCATTTTAATTTTTTTCCCGTCACCGGGGGCCCAGTTCTCCCCGCCTACTCTCCTCTTTTTCTTTTTTTTTAGCCTGAAAGTGGAAAAGCGGAGCCAAGAAATAGTTAATCTCTCGGGCTGCCGCTATGATTGGCCGCTGTATGCTGCGCTTCTGCCTCCTTGAATGAGAAACAGGGGTAACCAGGCAACTTCAGAGCTGGAGAGGAGAAGAAGAAGAAGAAGACGCAGAAGAAGAAGGCAAGGGGGGAAAAGGAGGACAAGATAGAGGATTTCAGAGAGATGGGGGGAAATTCTGAGCATGCATAGAGGGAAAGTCATTGTGATTTCACCTTGTGCGTCCTGTAAAACGGAACTAAGACATGGATTTTCTTAGACTCGATCTCTCCCTCTCTTCCCCCCCACTCTCTGTCTCTCTCTTTCTCGCTCTCTCTCTCTCTTCCTCCTTCACCGTGGGGGGAGAAAATAGAGCGCACAAATGAAGTGTGTGTGTGTGGTGGCGGGACACACAGATGTGGATTAAAACGCATACATGGGACTCTTCAGAGAGGAGCATCCGCTGAGAGAGAGAAAGAGAGAGAGAGATTGGGTGAAAAAAGGTAAGTGGCGCCTTCGTTTGTGACTTTCTCCGTCGCCGGCGAGTCTTTGAGAAACTGTGGAGAGCTGGGTGAGGATGCTGAGCCAACGCGTCGGGATGTATGCGCTGCTGGATGCCGCTGATCGGGGCTCCTGCAGCTGCTGCTGCTGGTGGTGGTGGTGGTGCGGGGGGAGAGACGGGCTGCGGACCGGTCCGCTGTGGCTGACTGAGACGCATGCGGAGGAGAAATGAGACATTTGCAGGTGGAAGCCCGATGCATGATTGCGCTGGGGCTGTATGTGGAGTCCTGTGTAGCGCCTGTCAAACAACCTGCTGTCCCGTATTGGACTGCGCAAACATCAGAGGCTGACATTTTTTCTTCTTTTTTTTTTTTTTCCTGTCGGTATGATTGACGTACATGAGCCGAACAGCGCGCGGCCCTGTTGCTTCATTGCTCCAGGCGACAAGATTTCTTCTAATCATACAAGTATTAGAAGAAAAAAAAAGGGGGTTAGCCCCCTCCACCTCCTCCATACACACACACACACACACCTCTCTGCTCCACAGATATTCAAATGAGGAGATATTCTGCTGCAACAGCAGGAAGTCATCTTCAAAGGCACTGCATGTTCACGCGCTCCGACGCTATAGGTGAACGGCTGAACGATGACGCAGAATCTTGGGAGATGCATTGATTTCAGTGCAGAAGAGGGCGGGAGGGGGGACGCTGTGAGGACCTGTGGACGGGGAGCGCGTCTGTTCACCGACGCAGAAATTGCGCATGTGTTAAAGCCGGTGGTGCACGAGTCTCTCTCTCTGACTCCCGCGAGCGCTTCTGAAAAGTTTCGGACGGAGTGTGGAGGTAAAGATTCATCCTGTTCAGCTGACAGCTCACCAAGCAGGGGCCGTTAAATTTGTTGCCCCCTTCAGGGAGACAGTTTTGTTTTATACGCTCAATGTTTTCGTGCGTGTATTAAAGAGAGGGAGAATGAGCAAGAGTTGGGCTAATTTATTTATTTTTTATTCTAATTAGCAGTTTTGTATTTAATTAATCAATATATTTGATACAGTACGCAAAGTGTTTCAATCTATACATATTTTCATTTGACAACTGACTCAATGAATAGACATATGTTGTAGTAGCAGACATACCTACTGTGCCTTTGGGAGTCTGGATGCTGTGTTAGCTACAGCTAGCTTGTTGTAGCCAAGGGCGGGATTAGAAGGATGTTGGCGACAGGGCTAATGCTAATGCTAGTTTTCATTCCCTACCCACAAAAATTGTCTTGGCTCATGCAAATTGCAGTAGATTGGTAGAAACACCTGCACACCAATGGATAGAAACGTATAAATGGTTGCATGAATGCTAGCTTGGTAAAAACCAGCCTCTTGTTCAGTGCTATTTACTCCATACAGAGGAGATGAGCCTCTGGGCTATGGAGAAACAAACGATATGATCTGATTTTACCCAATCGTTAGTGTTTGGGTAAAATGACATACCGGAAATTGAATGCGCTCTTAGCTTGCTGAACAGAACAACTGTGTTTGCTGGCAATAAAATGTTTTGATTGCCATAACAATAATTTTGAATATTTAATATTCTCCAATATTTTTGCAGCACAATATGGACATTGTCACCTTCTTAAAATAATGGCCTAAGTCCAAAAAAAAAATTACTACTCATTTTATATTGGCAAAATGTTAGGGCAGCACCAATTGCCGATTTCTGGCCGATCACCGATCTTTTAAAAAGCCTGACCTGCCGATTCCGATTTTGGCCGATACCAATTTTTTTTTGTCTGAAATGTTGCTCAATAAAGCAGGAAAGCTGCTGAATTGGCGGCAGTGGGGTCATATCTGTAAACGTGCAGGCATGACCTGGTGGGCCTGTCTGTCAGTCAAACCTCTCTGAAGGGAGAGCAGAAAAGGACAGTGGTTGATTTTTAAACTTTTGTTGAGGTAGATAAAGTCGGTGGATGACATCGGCTTCACCTGTAAAAATCGGCCAATCACCGATCTCTCAAAATTAAGGAAATTGGCACAGATAAATCGGTGCATCACTACAAAATATATTTTTAACTAAAAATGACTAAGGCCATTATATTAGGAAGGTTATCATATAGAGTTGTCATTTCTGAGAGTTTCTTCCTTTTTAGACGCATTTCCCCCATAATATATTTTACTTTTAAAAACATTTTTATCAGTCTATAAGTAAACTTTGGGATCTCCACCCACTCAAGATTAAACATGCACCAATCAGTCGGTTGGAGATCAGAATTGGCCAGTCTTTCCTTGATCAGCTCTGATTGCAGATTAGCAGGTCAAATAAAAAAATAAAATCCTAAACCTAAGAATTCCCACTATTTTGGCCTAGAAACGCGTCAACCAATAGTATGTACTTTAATGAACTTTGTTTACTACAAATATGATAAAAGTTAGGGACAGATGGTTTGATGCAAGGACGTTGATGACCATACTTCTCTTTTATGTAAACCCCCCCCCCCATGAACTGGCATTAGTCACAAAAACCTTTTTCAAAATGACTCTAGTTCCAGATTGAATGTTTTAGCATCTATCTTCTCTGTTTCTTTTTGTTTGTAACTTTGGAAATCCCAACTAACACGCGATCAAGAGCCAACATTACCAGTTCAACTGCAAAGTTCATTACCGAGCCATATGTCTCCCATGATGCCCCGTGTTTTATGCTCGAGTGCCTGCGTAACAGCAGGCCCACATAAGATAGTCTGGGCCGCTTCAGTATAGTAACAGTATAGTGAAAGCTTAAAGCGTAGTAACAGCTTGCAGCCTTGCAGCCAGGATGTGGTCCAATAATGCTGCTGTCTAATGTATGCAGGATTCGTTGAAATGAAGTCATGCTGAAACGATGTCGTAGATTAGTTGGAAGGGAGCAAAGGTTGGTATGCCAAAGTTCGCGGCCGCTTTAGCCGGTCAGCCGAACCCTCCTCCCCCCACCTCCTATAATCTCCTTACTTAGGGTGTTTTGCAATGGATCCTAATCTGCGCTCGCCGGCTCAGTTCGAAGATGTATGGATACACACACTCACACTCCAATATACACACACTGCTCAATTTTCAGTTGTCATCCCAAGACAGTTCTTCACAGGCCAGTGTGAGAGGCAGGGCTTAAGATGGAGCTCAACAAAACACTAGAGAGCATTAACTTCTCCAGTAAGAGCTTTTTTGTTGGGCCTCCCTCTGGAATCAAGACACTTAATTTAGTTCATGGCAGCAAATGCAACTCAGGGGAAATATATCTTATCCAATTAGGATTGTCTTCTTTTTTTTCTTTTTCCTTCCCGTTTTGCAGTTGCTGTGAATTACTAAAAATGGTTTTTCCCTTCTTTTTTTTGTATCTGAGCATACAGCGTTCTGGAACGATGCTTTCAATTCGACATGACATTGTCTCTTGACTTTGAAACAGCTGGAGGCCTGGTCTTCTATCACCGTATACTCTTTTCTTTCTCTCTCTCACATCAGACAAGTTTATATCTGCACGAACTCCCTCAAGTTTACTCAATACTTAGCCTACTGAATTCTATGTCCTGGGATAACATAGAATGATTAAACCCGTGGAAAGTGGCAGGGAGTTCCTGGTGATGGAAAACCAAAAGAAAAATACAGGTAATTTTGGTAAATAGCTTCGTGTCCATTACAAATGTGCGGAAAATTTGTCGATTTTCCACTAATGTTGAAAAAATATATACAATTTTGTGGTCGCGGTGTTTCCATTAAATAAGAAGCGCGATTAAAATCACACGTGAATACATTTCTTCATGTGATAAGTCATTGCCGCATCATCACTGCCTACCACTTCCTGTCATCTTCTTCGTCTTTTCCGGCAGTAGTAACATCTGGTTGTTGATCATGTGACTCGTGTGATGTGAAAAAAGTGTTCGATTGCAGTTTTGTGAAATACACTAATTTCATTCAATACTGCCGTAAAACCACCTCATCCTCGCGCCTAAAAACCTTTCATCAAAAGTTTTATTTATTTATTTTTTTTCCCGTTAAGCAAATATTTGTATTTGCATACAAATTTATACTGTATTGCATTTCCACCTTGCAAAATTATATGGCCAGTGGAAATTTGCTTCCATGTTGTTTAAAGTTAAGAGGCTTTTTTTACAGCATCTGAAAGCATAGCATAATCTGACCTTTGGGTAAATTTAAGGGAAGTGACATCCTGGGAAGACTGACAACTGCCTTCAATGTTCACACAGGTGAATAATCTTTGTCACAGCTGAATGATTGGCTGTTGATTGTTTGGAAGTGACCTTGTGACCTTTTGGCAATTTATTTTCAGCAGAAAACCTTCCTGCTCTAAGGTCATTAGTGTTTTCTCCACCTTGTCACGGTGTTTAGCAGGCACCTGTACTCTGTGGAGCCACACACTATCTCAACAGCTGGTTGTTATGGAGGTTGTCACGCCTACTGATGATCACATTATCCTGAGCTTTGGTAATCACCACCTGGCTCCTGCAGAGGGAAAGTTGTACTCCGTTTACAATTTTTGGCATCTGTCACTTGAGATTAGGTTCAATTTTGAAAATTTGCTTTTGACTTTGAAAAAGACTAGAAAATATTCATCAAAATCTCATGTATAGGTGCTTAGATTCAAATGGTTAGCTTATTTTTGCCAGGACTGTACAAGCAGTTTTAATGGACAGGCAGCATCATTTGTTATCCATGGTCTGAAGGGTCATGGTGGGTCTCCAGCGGTCATTGGGCAAGAGGCGGGGTACAACCTGGACAGGTCACCAGTACATACATAATGAGTTCTCGGTTATTATTTTGCCAGTAGTTAAGTGATATGTGGCCCTTGGCGGATGAAGGTCAGAGGCTATGATGGGAAATTGCTCAGGTAGAGGTGCATAAAGGGGGTGAATGACCTTTATGGGATCATGACGACTAAACGAGATGGGCACTACAAGATGAGATGTTGGAATTATATAAGGGGCATTCAATTTTTACTTTAATGTAAAATAAATAACATCATAAAGTCTTAAAGTAACGTCTAAAGAAACAAGTTGAACCTCTAATTGGATAAATATGTCTACTAAAAGTAGGGGGCTTTTAATTTGAAGTCTGTTAAAGGTACACCTACCAAACTGATTAGCGTCTTTGCCTGTTCTCATTGTCTTGCATTTAAGACCAGGACAACAGGTACAACGTGCCTACAGAAGTCTAGATTGAAATGTGTGTTGGGTTAGTTTCTCATGAACAAGCTTTCTGAAAACTTAAACTCACCAAGGACCAAGGTTGAATCGGCAGCCGTTGGCAGAGAGCTCATCGATATGGTCGTCTTTTTTCCCCACAATGCTTCTGTTTTAGTCCCTGTTTATGTTTGAAAGTAACCTGTGATCAACCTTGTGCTGATTGAAGCAGCAACCTGATTGAAAATGAACTTTTCCCACTCAAGATGTTGTGTTCAGTGCTGATTGGAGTCAGAGCTATAAATACCTGCAGCCACTTACCAAACACCAGAAGTTAGCATGATGTTTTCTTACCTTAGTGAAAACTATTTAAGCATGAAATTTATACCTCATTTCATGCCTAAATAAAAAAGATCTTCTGGATTTTCTGAAGATTCTTATACGTTTTAATGAGTAGTTAATAAATCCCCGACTTAAATGTCAAACTTAATATTGGACCTCCTAATTTTAGCCCATTCAAACAACAAAAACTTAAATGCTCATATCTATTGGATACAGCGCTGTGTAGGGGATATTAGCCCAATGGTGTCTGCTTAAAGTCAAAAATGATCATTATTCAGGCTGCCAGCTTTAGCATTAGCTATGATTTCATCGGTCTGTTCTGCATCTAGCAGACAAAAAAGCAACATTGTTTTGTGAAAGTGTAGACATTTAGCATTCAAATAGTGCTATATTACAAAAATAAGAAAATGTTTGCTTAGCCTTTTTCTTAAATAGCTAAAGTTAGCTAAAACAACCACACTCCTACTATGCTAGCTGTTAGCCATCCAGTATTGAGAATTTCTCTGCGTTTCTTCAATCTCACTGCAAAATGACATTTTTATTAATAAAGACAAGAAAATATGATATCAGGTTCACAAAAAGAACATTGTTAAAGAACACATAAAAATCAAATTTATATATAAACTGTAGGTAAATGAGGCGGGAATCATTCAGTCAAGGTTTGAGTGAAATATTTGTAGCTGTTTCTCAAACTAACGTGGTTATAAATATGAAAATGCTCCTTAAGCCTTCTGTTTTCTTTTAAATATAAATGTTTAATAAATCCATAATCCCAGACCTTTAGACAATCACTAAAACAGCCTTTCAGTTTGTTTAGTGCTGTGACAAATTTTGTAATGTTAGTGGCTATCAAATTAGCAGTGCTGGTGTATCATTCACATCTTGTCATTTTTACCATTTCTTCTGAGTGCCTAAACATCTGCCAGATAAATGAGTTCATAAACTAGCTCTGCCAACTGTTAAATTTCAAAATAAGAGTCTCAAACATACATACAGCATGTCAACCATAAAACCCTCACCTTCGTATTCATAGAATTATAGCTTAGGCTAACACAGGTAACAGAGTGCCTCGTGACTTTTTCCATGTTTCCTTTTTAAAATGCATGCGATTCAAACTAACAGGCAGGAATGCAAGGTATCAAACATAATATTGGAACATGGTTAAATAAATTTTTTTTTTCCAAAACAAAAACACCCCATTAGAAACATAATTTCAGAATAAAATTGGAGAAAGGTTGACTATTTACTTCCCCCACAGAATGCAGAATATTACCCTGTCTGCCTTCCCTCTGTTCATTATGAGGCTGTAAATTGCAACTCCATTTGTGTTTTGTGTCGTATTAAATACAAATTTACACAATGCCTCTCCGGCATCCAATCACGCAACTAATACGAGGTTTGCAGTCCTTCACCTTTATTGCAGTTATTCTGCACTACCCATTGAAATAACAATAACGGAGTTGATATCGCCTGAATAATCAAAGAAATTTGCCAGGAATTGCTTATAATCAGTGTCTTTCCCCCCCCCTTTTGTCACATTTTTGTTGGCTGTAATCAGGTCAACATAGAAATATCTTTAAAATATGCAAAAGGCTCGGTGAGCTCAACTGTTTTTGCACCTCTTCGTTACTTATTTCAGCGACCCTGTCGAGTCGATGAATGCGCCTCAACCCCGACACCATACGTTGTGTTATTGGAGTCAAATGGGGCAACGAATTGCCAGCCCATTGCACAATTGCCTCCACTGCGTAGTGAGCCCTGTGCGGTGGTGTGTAACATCTGGAGAGGGAGCGAAGTGTTCGGTGTGAAGCCGGAGGTGTCCGCCCCGTCCTCGTCCTAGTCAACCACTGCCCCTCGCCCCCATCCCCTATCGCCTCACTTCCAGCGAAGCGGGCATCTTCAATGCATCAATGACACCAGCCATCACAAGGGGCATGTAGCATGCCAAACCAATGATTCATTAGGACTCAATTAGCTGGCAGGCACGGGGCAACCCGCCATATGCCTGAAGGTTCGACAACAGTCTGCACCCCTCTCACCTCCCCTCCACGTTCAGCTGCGCCCTCAACTGTCTTTGGCGCCACCGTTGACGCAAGACAGTCGGAGTCGTCGACGCAAGACGGTCGGAGTCGTCTATGCGAACATCTCTTGAAACAGTTCGGTGGTTGAGATTTCAGCGCTTTCCCGTCCCCGGCCGTGCGGTTTCTGAGCTGGAAATGAGTCACAATGACCTTCAGCTCAACTCGTGGTGCGCCAGTTGGCACCGAATGAAATAGTCATTCATCTAGTGAAGTAAGAGACTGTGGAGCTGCAGATACTGTAAATCTTAAGAAGTAAAGAAAGGCTCCGCTCTGTATTGACTTTGCTTCCTTTGCCAAGAGACGCCTTGGGCTGCCGACAAGATCTATCCGCCCTCAAATCTAATTTCTCTTCTTATCTGTGCCAAGGTAAAGGACCCCCAGCCCCCAGCTCCCAAACACACACACACACACACATCCTGATGCAAGCGCCTACCACCCAAAAAAAAAGGCACCCACGTGCCTATATTAATGAAATTAGACCAGAGTGGAAAGCCGCCCTTAGGCTGACTGACACAATGAGCTCCAGCCCAGATATGTGATAGAATATGAGATGATGTTGGCATGTGCACACACGCAGTCATATTATGCCTGTCGACGGGTTTGAGCTCTCATGTCACAGGGCTACGTTAATGACTGGCACGTTCAAGGAAGCGTTGCGTGTATTTACGGACAGCGTTTTACATTACCTGTCTTGAAAGGTGAAAGCGGCGGGCTGTCCACCTCAGCTCACCCACCCAGTCTGAAGAGTTTAACCTCTGAGCTCATTACGAAATGAAATCACAGCCATAAATATCACACAATACATAGGCAATGAGGTTTTATGGATTTAAAAATTTGTGATTAATTAAACCTTTAATGCAGTATTTCCAGGTAATAGGCAGTGAAAAGAGCATGTCTTGTATTTTTCTGGGGGGTTATTAAGGGATAAAACACATCACCGCTTGTAGATTTGCAGAGATACAACTGGATCTCGAACATGGCTGATTCAAACGGCTGGAATCGAACTCAACTTGTGATACTTGCTTCTTCAGCTGTTTGTGATTATACATCTTCCATGCACACAGCTTGTAAAACTACAAGATAGTGGGACAATTCAGAGTTTCCCTTATCAATCTGAACATTTTTCACCTTTTAAAATGATTAGGACAGTGAAAAGAGAGACTGTATTGGCTGCTGGAGTTTCCTAGGCTTTCCATTCTCAGATATCCCGGCACGGCTTTTGTTTTACTGGAGTGCTCTCCAGCACTCCAGTAAAAGTGCTGGAGTAAACTCCAGTAAAAGTGCTACAAATTTTTGTAGTTTTAAAGAAAACTACAAAAATGTAGTTTTCTTTAAAAACTACATTTTTGAGCTTTACATCATGTTATAATTTTCTTCAGCAGAAACATGCTTGAACTCTTTGCTTTGACTCTTGTATGTTTGAGGAATCTGAATCTCCCATGGCAACCCTTCAGGACTGCCTAAACCTTTAGTCTTGCAATGTGCCGCTTATTCCCTCATATTCCGTTCCCATACCTGAAGCTCCTCCCACAGAGAAACCCACACAACTCCTCCAGACTAGCGGCAGCAACAATTAGCAAACACCTGGTGAACCTGTGCCTCTGCTGAACTTGTCATGCGCATTGCTTTTTAGTCCAATCATCCTAGAACAGAAGTAAATGGCATCACGGAGAAGCATCATAATGATGACGTGTTGAAGGACGACTGTCAGAAAGAATAGGAGCTTCTTAAAGAGACGGAGGCCAATTTCAAGGCTTCAAATTGCCAAATTAGAATTGCTTTAAGTCATATTTTGATATATGACATTCTTTGTCCACAAATATAAGTCATTCTCGCCACTCGCTCAATGCACCTCTGAAAGCCACTACAAGTTATCCCTGATAAAGCTGCACAGCCAGAGCTAACGCGGTGGGGTTTAAACTCCTACCTTGATCAAAAACTCTGAAAAGAAACATAATTCCTCACAGGGGGTTGATGTAAATATCTATACTGGTCAGCCTGTGTCCAGTTTGAGTGAAAGGAGGCTCGCTCGATCCACAAAGAGGTAAACTTAATCCAGCTGCTGCAGCACGCGAGGCAACGCGCAGAGGCGCCAGCGGTGTGATTGGTCTGGCTTTAAATGCATAAACTATAAACCTATCTTCTATAAACGTATCTTTTAGCTTTTAGGAATAAATCTGCTCCACCAGTGAAATGCTCAGAGCAACAGAGACTCTTGCAATATGGCTTTAAAAAAAAAAAAAGTGATCATTTTATTTTATTTTCCCCTAAAAACATAAACAAGAAAGGCTTAGCTTGGCGGTGGGGCTAGTAAAGCATGGCGGCTCGCCAGGCCTATAATACACTGGGGGAAACCCGGTGTTACTGATTACTTTTCCTCATTTTTTCCTTCAAAAATCTGGATGAGTTTGTTTTTTGTGAGTCGTTTTTAAACTTGCATCTAAAAGAGTGACAGGTTTGTTTTTGTTCTTCATTACGCTCAATTTGACTTTAGACACTCAAATAAGTGCACAGAAAAGCATATTTGCTGTCAATCAGTGTTATTTTTTGCTAAAATAACACATAAATTAACGTAACGGTTGCTAATTTGCCTTCCACCGTTTTTGTTCTCCTACTCAGCATTGAGCTCTCCTTCCTTCTAGAACTGTTGGAGTAAAGTGTTATTTGTTTGAGACCGAGGCTTTCAAAGCGACGACTTCTGCGTGCCACGAAACATCTTTTCACGTCTTCTCAAATTAAAGCAGAACCTCTCCGAGCGCCAGCAGCCGGCGAGCCCCGTCACGAGAAAAGAAAATCAACTTAAGCTGAGAGTCGCTCTGCCCCAGTTGTAGACATGTGCGCCGACCCGACTGCGCTCCTCCAGCGTTTTCACCGCGTTACCCAGAAACGCTCCGTTCGCGTGACCCAATTTGCAGCCTCTCCTCCTCATTCATCTGCTATCACAGACGCTCGGCAGGAGACTCGGCGAGCGGCGGAGCATTCATCACCTCTGAGCGGTGAGGTCCTTCGCTTACATCCTGTCGGCCTGCTCCGCGAGCCGAACCTCCGCGGACGGGAAGGGTGGGAGCTCCATCTGCGGCTCGGGGTGAGAGAGGCAGGGATGCGTTCAAGGACCCATTTGTGGTTATGTTTTATGAAATATGCAATCAAATATGAGCTTGGCAGCATTTTTCTTCCTCTGACAGTCAATTTAAATATTGTATCTGCCACATCTGCCTGCTGCGGTGCTTCTCCAGTACCCTGGAGGTAATTGAGGCGTTCAGTTCAGCTTGTGGAGCTGTTGCCATCCTTATGGGGTTTGAATTCCACCAAAAATAGTGTTTTTTCTTTCCTTTCCCATTTTTAAAAGAAGCAATATGTTTCCACTCACTTTTATGCGTTTTTATAATCAAGACAATTAAATTATAACAAATATCCATTGGTAAAAGGATTATTCATAACAAAAGTAATAATAACTTTATTTATAAAGCGCTTTCAAAGACATAAAAGACAAAATAAGGTGGTACAGATCAGAAACAGATAAAACACCAAGAAGGCAATAAAACAAAAAGTGGAGTTTAAAAGGAATGAACTTCAACTTGGCTTTAAGAACATCCTCAGAACCGCTCTTCCTGATGTCCTGGTGCATTTATTTACTGATCCGTTTGCAGGAATGGCACCAGAATGTTTGCTTTGAAGCAGCGCATCAAGTCGAGACACGTCACACGCGCAGATCATAAATTGAATGGAAGGAAAAGTAATCCCTGGGCAAAGGGTGGATTATCTTGCTCCGATACCCCGGGGGCAAAGATTTCTCCCTCTCTCTCTGCTAGAGGACGGGGCCCCGGGGCCTCCTTTCACAAGCCAGCTTTGTTCATCAATAACATACAGTTCCAAAGGGAGCCCATCTTAAGATTTAATCAAGAAGGAAATGATTTGGTTTGGGTTTATGTTTTGAATTTACCTCATAAAAAAAAAAAGAAAGAAAGAAACTAGCTAAACTAGTTTTTGATTATTATTATTTTTTAAATTGAACAAGATGTGATTTATTCCATTGGGATTGCATGTGATTGTAAACACAAAATATGCAAAGTGTATTCTGCAAAAAAACAAAACGGCTTCACGTTGACCCAGGGCTCACCGGGGTCCGGTATGAAGAGGTTCAAAGATGGCATAACCCGGAGACGACAGGTCATAGGTCAGGCAAAGTGTCTAGACCAAGGACACAACAATGGAGACAGACAGAGCAGGATTCAAACCAGCAACCCACCGACTAGGGGATGAATTCCCACCACCATTACCCCAGTTCAGTTCATCTAGTCAAGCTAGGAGATAATAAATCAAAGCACCAGCCAACATGGTAACTTTGGAGGAACTGCAGAGATCCTACTTTGGTGGCAGTGGTGGAAGGAGTTTGTATTGTAACTGGTGAGTTGCTGGTTCGAACCCCACTCTGTCCATCTGTCGTTTTGTCTTTGGACAAGACAATTCACTGCTTTGACTAGTAGTGGTGCATGGCAGACTCACTTTTGTCAGATTGCCCCAGGGCAGCTGTGGCTGCAGTCCAGTAGCTTGGCACCATAGGTGTGTGAATGGGTGTGTGTGAATGGGTGAATGGCTGAATGCAGTGTGAAGCGTCTTGGGGTCTTCTGAACTAGATAAAAGGCTAGACAAGTCCAAGAGATTTACCGTTTAGGTAGGCAAATCAGTCAGCAGGACAACTGTTAGTCATACATCCCATCGTCACTTAAGACTAAGAAGAATTAAAGCTATTTCTGAAACAAAGCCATAAAAATGTCTATACGCAGTTTGCAACACAGCAAACGTGAAACAAAGAGCTCTGGAGTCTAAAATGTAACTTTTTGTCTCTTTTTGTGGGAGTTTACATAAAGTCTCAATAACATACCCTGAAGTTTGCGGTTGCTCCCAATGTCGCTTAGCAGGCCTAAAGCTCTTGTATCTGCTCCGGTTCGGGCCTTTGCTCGCTTTCTAATTACCCCGGTTTGTGTCTTCGCCGCGCGGCACCAGCAGGGTATTTTTGTATTTTTGATGCGGAGCTGCGTCGAACAACAAGCATCTGGCACAGCGGCGGCAAGCGGTCAGCATGACGTCTTCTGACGAGACCCTTCAGATCACTTTTCATCAGAGCGTCGCAGTCGGAGGCTACCCCCGATGCTTTGCTTTAATCAGCCGTCAAGTGTCACATTCAGAGGGCCTCACTCCGGGTGGTGGGGGAACTTTCATCCAGCCTCCGCTCTGGGTTTGTACAAAAACAAGTGAAAACAGAGGGAGCGGCGTCGCGGGGCGAGCTGCGCCAGACCCTGACCTTGCAACGGCATTGTAATGAGAAGGAGGCGAGTGTATCACTTATCATTAGCGGCATGATTAGGTGCCAATGGGCTGTGCCTGCCGCGGTTTGAACCCTCCGCTCCGCGACAATCCCAAGAGTGCGATAACATATGAGATGACAACAGTTTCACACCCAGATTCACTCCTCCCGCGGTTCCATACGTCGCAGCAGCCTAATCACTCATGTGAGATTAATGAGAGAAGTTGAGGTGTGGTGGGACGCTCACTAATTACAAGCTCACACACTGGATTGTCACCAGGGGAGCAGACGGTTATCGTGTGCTTTGTGTTTGTGTGTGTGTGTGTTCCTCTAAGCGTGTTTCAAAGTCAGTTTTTGTTTTAAGAAAACAAAAACAACAAAAAAAAATCTGATGTTTTCCAGCGAAAGAAAATGAGCAACTTCAAAGCTTCTCTCAGGAGAAAATGTACGAAGGAAAAAAAAAAAGGGCACTTTGTGGGAATAATGGCGCGGCAAAAACAAAATCAAATCAACTCAAAATGCCGCTGAACGGAAAGGTAACAGAAGCGCCGGTGTAAATTATTTCATTTCTTCCTGTGCGCTGAGCCGCCTGCGAAAAGAACAAAACAGAAACAAAACAATGGAGTCATGAAAACGCATAAGCAGCTCCGCAGCAAAGTGTCTTCGACAAGTTTTTCTTTGAGCAATGTTGCTCACTTTTTTTTTTTTGTCAGGCGTTCTGGTTGGGCACCTTAAATAAATGAGGACTTCTCTCGCTGAAAAAAACAAAACAAGGAAGATTTTCCAAATCCAAATCTTAGCAACTTACTCTTTTAGTAGAAAAATATAAAGTTGCTTTACTGCCTTCAGACCCACATTATGGAAAAACTATTTATCCATCAAGTTTCCATTTATTTGATTTGGAGCCAGAGACATTCAGCTTTCAGTCACCAAATAAATCCAGCAGCCCAGTTTTACTAAACCTCTTGGATTAGCATCAGGTTGTAATTATTAAGAAATATATGTGCAATACTTCATATTTTGCTTTCGACCCGATACCAGGTAAATACCCGGCCTGTATCGCTGGTGCCGATGCTTTTTATTTAAGTTTGAGACATATTCAAACTTCTGACCTTAAGGTCATTTATCCTTTTTCCTCTGTTCAAACCTCAAAGTTTCTAGGATTGTACAAAATAATTTGACATATTAACATAATTTGTGTGCATTTTTGCAAAATAAAGTGCAAAAAATAATTTGAGAGCAAATCAAAAAATCCTTTCTTAAGGCAGAGTCGAAAAACTACGACGCAAAAAAAAAAGATTTTAAGAGACAATATGAAGCTAACGTTTTGATCTTACCACACTAGTATTGATCCAATATTGACTTGGTATCAATATTATCGATCCTTCTGACCGATCCGCCACCTCTAATATCTAGCTGTTTAAAACTACAGCGTCTTGAAAAGGTGCTTGGTCTGTAAACACAATTTGTTGCCATAAATTCCCCAACTTCATGTAGTTCTGAACTTTGACTAGGCCATTCCTATCTAAACCACTTCATTTTAACTCTGGCTGTGTACTTCAGGTCATTTGGAAGATAGCAGGTGAATTTACGGCCCAGTTGCGAGTCAACAAAGCAAACTTTTAAAAGGCCCTCTTTCAACAATGATTTTTTATTTTTTCACGTGAAAAGCAAAACTATCTTTCCTTCTTCGCAATATTGCACTACTTAGTTGAAACATCACAAAGTGTAAGAAAGTTCGTGGAATAATAGGCATGTATTTGCCTACCTGTTCAGCTAAACGTTTAGCATTTGCTCTTTGGACTGAACAGACTCTGTCAATAAGCTTGATCCTTCAGTTCAGCTGTGTTGAAATGCGTTTGGCTCCTGATTGGACGGTAAACACCATCGTTGTCGATGCAAAACGGGAACGAGACGCAGCTGCTGCCACAGATAGATTTCTCCTAGCGTGTATTGTTCCAGATGAAGGCTGCGGCAGGAATACGGACCTGCGTCGTGTTTCTATGGTAATGAAAAGTGCTAAACTAATCGGGGTTGGTTGGAGTGGGTTATGGCGTTTTTCATTAAAACAAGCCGACTGGAATCAAAGGCAGAACAAAACCTGGGCAGCTGCAAAAGGTTTTGGTGTTTATACTTTATGGATCGACGTTAGCCTCTCGAAATCAGGCAGCGGGAAAGAGAAACCGATTTGAGTAAACGGCTCACGTTGACCGACCCTCTGGATGTTCATGCTACAGGCCAAAAGTTTTCTAAGTTTGATTAAATTCATACAAAAGAAGATTCATTGGTATACTTTAAAAATTATTCTGTTAACGAGTCGCTATCAAATCACTTCTTTAAAAAAAAAAAAATCCTGTACATAAAATGTTCTTGCTTTGAGATTTGCTTCCTTCAAAGTGACCTGTGGTCATGACATATGCAGTAATTAATTGGCATTTGTTTATTTGTTTTTTCCTTACTTTATCCACTTTTGCATTGAAATTTTGCAGTTTTTAAATAGGGATGCGGTAATATGAAAATTTTGACCGATATTCGATATTAACATTGCTGTATTGGCCAAGTTCATCTTCAACAAAATGATCACTGATGCTTTAGAAGCTTCTGTAGTTTATACCAAATCTTTTGAGTTTCTCCTCCATTCCCACATACTAGGCAGCTGATAAAACAGAAACCCTGCAAGGTGATGTCTCATTTTAGACAAAAATTTGTCTTTTGTTTTTTTTTTTGTGCCAAACGAAGAAGCTTCAAAACCCGGAGCACAGCCCTCTATTGTAAGCAGGCTCATTAAGTGAAACTGTCCTTCAGCTTCGCGCGTTTGATGCGTTACGGCGTCGCAGTGTGACGGAAAAGGTAGATGAGCAAAAAGTTTCCGTGGTGGTGCTTCCTCTCTGCTTCGTTATTGCAGCTTCGCAGACTTCAGGTAACGTTTTTGTGCTCACCAGTTTTGATCATGCTGACTTTTATCTCCGCAACACAAAGTCTCTGTAGTCACGTTCCCTGTCTACAGCGTTCCAGAGTCAAATTTGTGAGGGTTAAAAAAGTCAAAACAACATTAAAAACAGCTGTTTGCTGTTGAGTTTGATGAAGGAAGCTTCTTGTGTGTCTTTATTTTGTCCATGACTCGCGTGCGATTAAAGAGGACACCTTTTGGCTATTTATTTAGTTGCGAGAGAACAGAAAGAGAAGGGGAATAAAGCCCTAATTGTCTCATTAATTACTCTTTGCATGAAATAAAGACCGAGCCCTTGTGATCGCAGTTCTTTGTTGCTCAATAATGAAGGCAGAGGTGGGATGGCAGCAAAAGAAAACATGCTTCAACCTTTTTTTATTCACAGCATTATGCTAGATGAGAGGGAGTAAAAAAGGAAAAATAGGGCAGATAAGAACAAAAGGCAGGAGGAGTGAGAGAGAAAAAACTGGTAAAAACGAAAGGGGGAAAAAAATGCAGCATTAGGGCCAATTTGTTTAGAGCGAATCAAGAAGAGAGCAGCAGAGACGGAGAAAGATTTGGCCGTGAAGTGTTTGCCAGGCCTGCTGGAGCCCACCCAGTACTCTCTCTCCCACCATCCCAGCGCCGTGAATAGGCTGTTTGACACACTGTTCAGACACCGAGACGCGGCACAACAACAAACCAAATCAGCAGCAAATTAAAGACTCCTCGGGGGGAAGCAGCAGAGAGTATCGCCAGAGGTGTTCTGGAAAGCCAGGCCACGCCAATTAAGTGTTGTAAGACGGTTCCAGGAGCCGGTTCTCTGGACCTCCAGCACACAATGGGTGTTATTAGACGAATAAAACGACAGATTGTACAGGGTCTCATTAAAAAGTCTTAAATTCTGGTAAAATTCTTCTAAAATTAAGGGTTTAAAATGTCAAATTTATTTTTAAAAAAAATCATTTGGCATGGCTGGGCTATTCAATCTTACAGGGTCAAGGTTGATTTTTATCTGTTATTATCGCAGGACTTTTCTGTCACGTGTTCAGATGTCTTTTGTGATTTGGGTCAGATGAGGCTAAATTTGACTACCAATATACCCTTACTAGCTAGAGTAGCAAGAGTATATTGCTACCCTAGCTATGAATATAGCCAACTAGGTTAGCAATAGCTAGCAAGGGTATATTAGCAGCTTGTCAATCAGTTGTTCAGCTAGCTAACTAAGCTAGTCAGATGTAAAAATGCTAGCTAGCTAGCTAAAAAGTGAGTTTATTGTGATTTTTTAAAATTATTATTATTTGTTTAGCTAGCTATTTTTTTTAATATATTTGTCATGGGATAATTTTTTTTATTTTAATTTATTGCCACTGGCTCACTCCTGTACGATGAAACATGCATTTTGTGTTCAAAAGGCTTACTTGTTGGGCGTGCCGTGGTGGCGTAGGGGATAGCGCGACCCACATTTGGAGGCCTTGAGTCCTCGACGCGGCCGTCGCGGGTTCGACTCCCGGACCTGGCGGCATTTGCCGCATGTCTTCCCCCCTCTCCTTACCCCATTCCTGTCAGCCTACTGTCAAAATAAGGGACACTAGAGCCCGCAAAAAAAGCCCCCTGATGGGGAAAAAAAAAAAAGGCTTACTTGTCTACTCCTGGGACTATTCTGTCACGCAGAAGACTGAGTCATGTTCAGATGTCATCTGTGATTTGAGTCACTTGAGGCTACAAGTAACTAGCTGCTGATAAACTACTATGTAGACTAGCAAGAGTATGCTGCTTACCCTAGCTAGCAATATATCTAGCCAGCAAGCTAGCAAGGGTATATTAGCAACTAGTTAGTCGGTGTTAGATGTAAACAGCTAGATAGCTAAAAGGTGAATTAATAGTAATTTTTTTTTCTCTTTTTTTTTTTTCTAGCAAGTTTTTAAATACATGATTTTCAAACACAGAGGTCAAGCACTAGTCTTAGCAGGTCTTAAATTCCATTCACAGTGGTCTTTAAAAGTCTTAAATTTGAGTTGAAGCCCGTAGAAGCGCTGCTGTAAGCCTCGTCCTGTTATCACTCCGCTGTGCGCTCCTACCATAGGGAGCTGGTGACACTAGATTAGCCTGAATACGTCTGTTATATTCTGTCTAATGCAAACTTCCAACACAAGCTGCATTATTTGTGTCTCGAGGCCTCTAAAGGGAACGTAGCTCTTCATATCTGTCATATAGCCAAGGAAAAAAACCTTATATATCCCCGGTTTTTGCTTCAGCGTGAATAGGTGCTGATTATCCTGCAGCTGATCTGGGTAAGCGCCGCTACAGCAGCACTTCAGAGGGCAGTGAGGGGCTGCCATGTTAAAGACGATCCTAACCGGGTGCACAGCTCCCAGGCCTGTGCTGACATAAATCAGCGCAGCAAAGCAACTGTGTGGTGTTGCTTCTTTAGTTTCCCAGCTGCACCCAGTGAACCTGAAGCAACGAGGGGCGCTGTTTTCGACTCAAATGAGTGCTTCAAGTGCGTACAGTTAAGTTTTACTGTATGTTTTTTGTTTCCCTTTTTCTTCACCTTTCATGATGGTGCACTTAACTGTTCCACCGTCAAAGGTCCTCCATCTCGTCAGAATGAGACGGACCCAGCGCATGAACAATCTCAGCGGTTCTCACAGGAGTACCAGGAGAAAGAGAGGCTGCTACTTGTCTACAACATTTCAGCATCAACATTGACCCAGAAATCAAATGTTTGATATGAAACTTAGAAAGAATTTCACTGCAATCTGGTCTGTACTGGAGATGCGAGATATACCCCTTAAACTTGTTCCGCTTTTTGTCAGGATGCAGCTGCAAACTTTACACAAAATAGCACATAATCGTGACATGGAGGAAAAAATAATAGTTGATTTTCAAACTGTTTTACATGTAACGGCTTACAAGTGTGGCATGTAGCTGTCCAATCTGACTGAGATTAAGGTACAGAGAACATCTGTACAACGTCATTTTAAACTGTCTACATATATTCCATATGAATCAGGCCTGGACTTTGACTAGACCATCCTACCACATAAATACGGTTGCATCTAAACCTATCTTTTATATGTTGTTGGTATGTTTGAGGAGGTTGTCCTGCTGGATTGTGAACAGTCACCTGAGTTTTAAGTCTCCAACAGCTTCTCAGTGCCAGCTGGTGAAAAACATCCCCACAGTATTATGCTACTTTATCGTGTTTTACAACAGTAAAACACAGTAGCAGCAAAGTCCCCGATTTACATTCACAAGTGGAGCAACAGAAATTAAAGGAAGAAAGGTGGGGGAGACGGGGAAAGAAGAAGATGGGAGTAGATGAGAGAAGCAGCGGGAGCACAAGCCGAGTCTGCCTCTAAACCTGCAGAAAGAGAAAAAAACAAAACCAAGAAACCACAGCAGCAAATGACAATTAAAGCTGTATATAGACCCAATCACACCCCAACGTATAATTTGTTTAAAAAGTGTCTGAATCTAAACATCTGATGTTCTTCTTGCCATTTCTTCCATATTTGAGAGC
This sequence comes from Alfaro cultratus, assembly GCA_903066825.1. NCBI lineage: Eukaryota > Metazoa > Chordata > Actinopteri > Cyprinodontiformes > Poeciliidae > Alfaro > Alfaro cultratus. The sequence goes on along the minus strand of CAEFZX010030305.1, from coordinate 30,492 downwards.
ATTATTACCTGTATCAGTATCTTCTACCAGTAGCTTCTCCAGATTATAAACCTTTTTCAAGTTTCCAGTTTGGGTGGATGACCGTGTCTCGGCTTCTTGACTTCTAGGGCAATTGGTTGCACTCGATTTTATTTAAGGGTATCAGTAAAATGAGAGCTGAATGCCGAAAGCAGTGTAGATTCTCATTATAACAGAAGCACAAAGAGCTTCATGCCAGTCAACCGCTCTCTAGTCAGGAATCTAATTAGCTCAACAAAGGCACATTAACCTTATCATGGATTTAATGGCAATTAGACGCATGTAAGGCCGCTTACAAGTGACTTGAACTTATTCTTGATCATGAGGCTGATAAAAGCTGATGCAGAGTATAATATAAGGGTCCAAATTAATTATTTCTCAACAGCGCAGATGAAAAGCTGCTTCTATTGACGGATGCAGCTGATTGCCACCGCGGGTGGCTCTAGGGAACCCAGCCTGCTGGCTCGGAGACGGGCTCTGCCGGGCAGGGTTGTGACAGAATTGTCCCAGGCCATAAGCTGGGAGGCATTTTGTAACGAAGATGACCAGCGCGAGGTGCCAGAGCCGGTCTGTCGGTCGAGCAAAAAAAAAGCGCTCCTGCAGCTTCCCGGGGGCCACGCCAGCCTTGGAGCAGAGCGCGCGCGGACTTCCTTTATTCTCTAACACGAGCGCGCGCGCGTGATCCGCGGGCCTGAAGCGGCGAACGGAGGTTTAATTGGCCGTATCCAGTGATAGATGGCTGTTCAACCTTTTGTTGCTCATCAGTGGCAGGATGCACAGAGGCTTGCTTGTTTCACAATATGAGGCTGATTGTGGGGTCTATTAAAAATCAGCCTCTGGAGGAGATGTCACTGTGCCGCGACGCCACAGCTTGAAAGGAGAAACTCCGGAATGATCTGATTTGAAGAAAGACAAAAAAAAAAAAAAAGAATCAACTCGCGCTCGGTTGATTGCCCATTATATCACGAAGGCAGTAAAAACATGATTGAAAAACTGATCACACTTAATGAGTTATCTCTATCCACAGAGACATCCGCAGGGAGATAATTGACATTAATTATCCGCTTTTGTTTCTCGGCAACGTAAATCAAAGCGGAGAGGGAAAAAAATATCTTAGTTTTTATTTAATCGCAAACAAAAATCATCGTGTCAAGCAAATTCCTGATTGAATGGCGTGTTCGTTAATGACATAATCACTCCCTCGCCGAACAATCCGGGCTGGTGGAAAAAGTTCCCTCTCTTTGTGCTCAAGAGTGATTGATGCGCTCAACGGTTGGGAAGAGGCACGTCAGGTTGAAGATGCAAAATGCCTGATTTTGTTCGGTAAACTGTGTGCAGGGGAAGGAACTCTAAGTGAAGCAGAAAGCAAACAACTCCGAGTATCTTCTCAGACGCTCCGGCAGACGGAGATGAAAACAGAAACGGGCTGACGGCGGGAAGCGGAGGATATCCAGGCGAAGCGAAACAGACTTTGCTCGAGGAGGGCTTCCTTTGCACTTCACAGAGGAGGTGCCGAAATGAGAGAAAATTAATAAATAAATAAATGGCCACTTTTGCAGCAGGGTTGGTGGGTGGGGGGGTCTTTTGACAACCCCTAACAGTTGAGAGTAAGCTGGAAAAATGAGTGATGCTCGTTAACTCTGACCCAAATCCTGCTCGACAGTGGGAGCTGTTAAAACACGGAGCAGACTGGGGAGTCTGGGTGACCTAGATAGCATTGGCTCTGAAAAGCAGCCATACATCACATTAAGTCTCTCTTCTCTCTAATACAATGAGACATATCTCTTTCATTGGTAATGAAAATTACATTCTGATAAGGTCCTTTGTGACACGGAGAATACCTCTCCGTCCGCCGACACGCCAATGCCTCGTCTGCTGGGACGGACTCTCGGTCCCAGGTCAAGCTCCTTCGCCGCTTGACCTGGGTGACATTATCAGACTTATGAGCGGACACGGACTGTGACACTATAGTCGGACAAGTCCGAACTGTAACTCGAGGTGATGAGTCATCCTCAGCTACCAGCTGTTGATGGAGGAAATGGAACATGTCTGAGCAAAACAGTTCACTTCTTTTCTTTCGTCGTTCAGCCGGTCTCTTTGTAGGTCGCCTCAATGGGTTTCATCTAGCGTCCCTTTCTGTCTCACCACCATATGTTCTTTGTCACATCTTCCTAGAGCTCTCTTCATTTTGTCCAATATGTTCACTATCCTTCCTCTTCACATGCACGAGAGGAAGAGGTAGATAAACCTCGTCTCTCAGACTTTATCTACAATCCTTGTTGACCTGAGTCGGCCATTACAAATGTGCCCAAACCTTTGTTGATATTTTAAATAAAGGGTTTTGGTTGCGGTACTGTCTTCATTTGTAAATATGATACTAAATTTAGAATTAGAATTGTTGCCCAAAAGTTCACGTCCAGTTCAGAGTTCGTCAGATAATAGCATGGTTATTGGAGGTTTTATCTGGGCCAGGATGACCTTTTTCTATATATAATTTTGCCCGACTTCATTGTTCAGACATAAAAGGAATACAGGAAATTGTTGCATGTAAAACACGTCCAGTTCTCATTGGAAATTTCTTTCACTTCCCTCACTGTCCTTTTTTTTTAATCAGTTCTGATTTTAAAAAGGACAAAATATTTGGACTATCCAGTGCAAATATCTTAGTACACTTGAAATAACACAAAACTAACTCATAGGTAACTTTTCAGCAAGATATAGCAGCTTGTTTTAAGTCAATAATTCCTTAATATTCACAAACTACTAGTTCCATTGACAGATTATTTCACTTATAACAAATCATTTTCCCATGTTAGAAGTGAAATTAGCTGCTAATGCAAATATATATATTAATATATTTGCACTAGAAACTAGACCAAAAATACTTGGTGTTTTAGCAGCAATGACTTGTTTTTCACTAAGAGGAACTTTACTTTCAGACTAGTTTGACATTAGAAGTGTTGACTTTTATAATCTTTTGTCCATGATTGAATGAAAGGTCTTCTGATACAGCGCTCTTTGGTGCTTTTAATTTCACCGGTAGCTATCCTTCCTGTCGTGGCCGTTTCCAAAAGTCTTTCTGGGGGGAAACTGACAAGGGTCTTGGAAACAAACTTCCAACAATGTCGCCATCACAATGTCACACAATGTCAGACATGACAATGTACTCCCTGCTACTCCCAGTGCCCAGTTTCTTTTCTGTCCTCTCTTTCCCCGACAATGGCACCTCAACTTGCCAACCGAAGCCGCGGCAGCCGCGGTGCCAGCTTGGCGCGACTGTCCCGTGTTAGCGGCGAATGATTCAAGGGCATTAAAAAACAATGCGGGGGTTTCCAGTTCACGGTGCCAGGAGTGGCGCCGCCACCGTTTGCTTTGAAACGGCCTCTTCCCGCCTCTCCTGCTGTTGGACCCATTAGCAGTCCATTCTCCGAAAATTTGCTTTGCGTGCAACAGCAGCGCCGGTCATGGTTTGCTGTTCTGTATTTACTCATGAGCAGTACATAAAGTGAGAGTGTTAAATATTTCACCAGAGGTCTTCTTCATGGGTGGCCGCTACAGCAGCGAGCATTAGCTGCGCGCTCATTAAGGATTGATGATCCAGAAGAGATAATAACATCTTTGTTGATTTGTTAAATTGCTGCCCGCCATTTCATACGTTAGTGCTGTAATGAGTGAACAAGGGGGCCTGTGTCATTTTAATTTTTCACCACCTGTAGCTTAACATTTGTTATCTCCGTCTCCTTGCCTTGCAGTGCTGGGAGCTGCAGACTGTGATGGGCTGCCAACCCGCATCTGAAGTGCTCCAACAAAGAATAATATCCACTTCTGACCTACTCTGAAGAACAATATTTGATTCAATCAGTGTTGCAAGTCTCCCCCAGGGGGTTTGCTCCTGAGCAATAGGTGAACCTTCGTAAAGAGCAGCAGTGGAGACCATGTGATACTTGACCTTCACTGAGAGAACTCGGGTGCACTCCGGAGGATGTCAAATCTGATCTGAAGCCGTCCCTCCAGAGGATCTTTCGGCTCATAATTCAATCGGCTCTTCGATGTTTTGCCCGGCGTCACTCAAACGCCACGGACCAGCAGTGACGAGGCGCATCTACTGACGCCGGATCTTCATTTGTTGAGGAGTGTCAGGCAGGTCACCATGGATTTGACTGAGATCATCCGTACCAAAGAGCCGCTGTGAGAAACACGGAGAGCCGACGGAGGGCGAATCGAACACCGGGAGGTCGAGGGGGGTCAGCGAGTGCTCTGCTAAACTCATGGTGGATCTGCTGTGAGCAGGACAAGGGACTCAGCGGTGGAGGATGTCAGCAGAGGCCGAGGTCCAGTCGGGTGTCAAAACCAGCCAGCGAAAGGAGTCCAGGAGGATCAGAGGTATGTTGAGTTCTAACAGGACAATTTTTAAGTTTTGTTGACAGGCTGGTGTCTGTTTAGTACAGTGTTTCTCAATTCCTGTCCTAAGGCCCCCCTGCCCTGCATGTTTTAGGTGTTCCCCTTCTGCCACACACCTGGATTGAATCTGTGATTAACAGGCTTCTGCAGTACTTGATGACTGCAGAAGAGGTCATGCAATCATTTGGATCAGCTGTTCTGGAATAGAGGCACATCTAAAACATGCAGAGAAGAGGCACCTGAGGACTGGAATTGAGAAGCGCTGGTTTAGTAGGACATGATGAAGCATGAGATGGATAAACGGACTGAGGCTTTATTAGAGGCTCTAATTGGGTGAGGGATTAAGAAAAGGTCTTGGCTATGTTTTGACCTCCTACGCAATGTTATGACTAGAGATAAACAAAGAAATTGACTTATGACCGGAAACAAGCGACTTCTTTTCAATGACTGAAACTCAAGATTGTGATGTTTTTTCAATCAGCAGCTACATTTCCATTACGAAAGTTTCAGTATTTCACCAATGTCAGAAAAACATGAATTCACAATTGCTGTTTACATTAAATAATAAACAAAATTAAAAACACATGTTCAAGTCATTTAAAAACGTGACGCGCCATCATCCTCCATCATCCACCTACCACTTCCTGTTGTCTTCTTCTTTGTGGTTTGCACCAGTGGCAACATCCAGTTGTTGAGCACATGACTGGTGTGATGTGAAAAAAGTGTTTCTGTTGCAGTTTTATGAAATAGACCAATTTCAATATGGCCAAAAAAAAAATAGCCCACCTCTTCCTAGCACCAAAACCTTTTATCAAAAAAACGAGTTTTATTCAAAATGTTTGTTTCCTTTAAGTAAGTTTATTTTTGAAGTGTAAAATAGTGCCATTATATCGTCAATGGAAAAGCAGCTTATGTTTCTATCTGATTGCTATGCAATATTTGAAACGTTGCGACTAACTCGAATGGCAATTGGATAGAAATGTCTAATACCTTCTGTCTATTTTGTGATAATGTGGTTAAAAACTGCTAATTAAAAACAGACATCCAGGGTTTGAAGAGGTATGTAGTTTTTCCCTTTTTTGTCCACCTGTCTCATCTCATCAATCAACAATGTCTGGACTGTGAATGCATAAAAAATATTCAGCTTATGGGAGTTCTTTTCAGACGGGTGTAAAACGATTAGGAATAGAAACAGGTCGGTAATAAACTGGCTGGTTTGGCTAGTCTGGCAGACCGTGAAGATAACCCTGCACCTTGTTACGGATGGAGCTAAATAACATCAGACATGGAGGAAAAGAAACCGCCACTCAGTCAGGTCTACTGAGAGCCTTCGTGTCTCATCTCGGGGATCCAGATGTAGTAACAGCCTTCCCCATGTAGCCCCAGGGTTCGGTGGCACAGTGATTCAGGTGTCACGGACAGGGTAATTCACACCATGTCTCCGCGGCGAATAGTATAAGTGATCTGATTGGAAGCGGCATCCTCTGCTCGCTGAAAGCTTGAACCGGGATTGGATTGGCTTTGAGCAGGAAGACGCGGAGCTCTACAGAGGGCGGGATTGTCTTTGAGGTCGACGGAACCAGCAGGAGCTTCAGCGTTTGCCTTCCACTTCTTCATCCTGCAGTCTTTCCCCTCATCTCTCTGTCCACGAACAAAGCCGCAGCAGCTAGTTCAGTGGGTTTCGGCTACTGTGAGTTTTCATTAACAAGGTCGCGGGGGCCGGGTCCTCGGTGGCTGTTTCACGAGTTCTGTCGGATCGCTCTGATAAATGGCTCGGCTGGAGGAGGGCCCATCGATTTGAGTTAAGTGGAGAGGTGGGGAGGGGTGAAGGGGGCGAGACGGAGCGGCCGCCAGACGACTCAGGAGAAGGGACTATCTGCACAAAGTATCAGCCTCTGCCTTTAACATGTTAATCACGCACTCCAGGAACCGTCACAAGGCACTGAAGAGGTGATTTAGATCTATATGAAGTAGAATTGGGTCTGCATGCAGAATATATGTATGCAGATGGATATGTGGGTTCAGCCGCTAGATGATTCTAGATGTCTTTTAGGTGAAGGACACTGTGAAGTCTGGCATGTGAAGCGTACAGTGGTGTGAAAAAGTGTTTTCCCCTTATAAATTTAGCTTTTTGTCACTTTTTTACGGCCAGGATTTTAACATGTCCGTTTTGGTTACTTGCGTAGATTTTAAACTCATTATAATTTGAACAATTGATTGGAAGATTCCAGCCAGACTCTTTGTATATTCTCGTTTCTGCAAATCTGACGCACGAGCGACGGACGACAGACGACAGAGCCATTTCTCTTGGTCAGCAAAAAACAACCTGACCTGACTGGAAAAGACTATTGTTGTTTTCAAGCTGTGCTAAAAGGAGTTAGCACAACAAGTTTAAGCCCAAAATGCAAATAATCACTTGAAATCTGTGTAGAATAGCACTTTGCATCAATCTGATGGTTGAATAACCTAAATAATGGATTAAAAACAAGAAATATATTTGCTGTTGAACTCCTATATTTATTAGATTATTTAGCAGTAAATTGGGTGTTTGAATTAAAACGATTTCTTACTATGTTGATATGTAGTTTTTGATTAAAATGTGATTAATTACAGACCCTGCAATTAACTCTCAAAAAAAAATTTATCGAGTCCCTCTACTACATTTTTCAGAAAATCAAACGTATGTTGAAAACAAGTGGTGGGAATCTGTCTGTTTAAACATACACCACCCTTCTTGTTTAGTAATGAGTAAACCGTAATTAATCAGTTTCATTTATAACACCCAGCCCTGATTACTGCCATATGTGCAGAATCAAGGAAACACTTACACAGAAACGGGCTGCTGCTTTTCCTGGTTCGGACCGCTCGCTGTGCTCGGCAGAGCCGAGGATTTTGTACTCTATCAGAAAAGCCAGGTGAAAAATGTCTGGATATCAGTTTTTGGCCTTGACCTTGAGTGCAAATGAGGTTATGCAGCGGCGCAAAGGACTCCAGTAACCCTACCTCTGATTGACTCGGAGATGCTGGGATTGAATCCAACGGAGATGCTGCGGCGTGACCTTTAACGGGCTGTTCATGCTTTAAAATCCTCCAATGTGACTGAATTAAAACACATCTGTGAAAACAAGTGGACAAAATCCATGGCTAGTTAATCTCAAAGGGTTGGTGGCGGCTGTCAAGGATGAAACAATCAGCTATTGGGCTTAGGGGGCAATCGCTTGTTCAGATACAGTCAGATTGGATGGCATAGCTTTTCCCCTTTAATATGAAGTCATCACTAAAAACTGCAGACTGCTACGATATACTAAGTTTCATTTCTGCTCTTGTCTAAATGTATCGAGGACGAAGCCATAACCAACCTGAGGTAAATGTGCCTCTTAATGCTTTCTGACTTCCCCGTTCTCATGACAACTCTCAAGGCTAATCACTTCAAATAAAGGCAGCAATCTAAAAAACAAAATAGTGAAAGTATACTCCCAAAACTTCAAAAGGTTGAACTGCTGACAGAAGAAAATTGCTAAATGGTTGAGAGTTGTTGGAAAGCCATAGAAAGGTAGCAAAGTCTTTAAAAACTCACGTCCCAGTTTGCTGTGCGGGTTTGTCTGCAGGTTTGTCTGAGAGTGTGAGACTTGTTTTCTTTCTGTACATGCTGAGTCACTGGGAAGCAGGTTTGTTGTTGTTTTTTCATGAAAAACATTATAGGAGTTGCAGAAGCTTCAGTGTTGTTGGGTCCCATTGCTCTTATGTGCAAAAGACAAAAGGTAGAGATTGTGACATTTAGACTTGTCTATTGTCTAAATGTGTCAAAGCCGCAGAAAAGTGTTATTTTTTTACTATTAACAACAATAAGCTTGTCACGATAACAAATTTTTCTGGATGATAAATCATCCCAAGGAATTATCGCGATAAATAATAATGTTGATGTTTTGAGACCATTTTCAAGAAATATGTTTGTCATGTTGTCACATTTCTAGCCAACCTGTTTCCTAACCCTAACCCTACTAATTAACATTTCAAATTTAACTAAAAAATACTTTTTGTCACATTTGTTTTAAAGGTACTTTGCAATCATTTTGAGAACATGTGATTTATTTTTCACCATGAAACAATGTGCTCTGTTTCTAGAGTATGTTGCTATTGTAGCAACACTGATGGCTATTAACACATCTTCACCAGGGACAGTAACAAATCTGTGGATTGATACTAAAACATCGACACCAGACCTTTATGCTTTATGCTCAAATCCAGGTATCAATACTTTCATTGCGTCAGTCAGAAGTTCAGAGTTTTTTTCCAACGTCGGAACCGACACAGATATTAATATCGGATTGGTGCATCTCTACTGAAAACATCAGTGACAGACATAATGTAGAGATTAGGGGAAGAAAAAATAACCCAGCCGTGGGGTGTGAATGTTATTCAGTTTCCATCCAACACAAATGATAACAGTGGCAACCCACCAAGAAAAGAAAATCCAGGCTTAGCCGTCCCTGACAAAGCATCTTTAAAGAGGCTAGAACAGAGTAGCATACTTCTCAGCAATGAGTAATTACCCAGTCCTGATAGCTGATGGATTTAACGTTAGCTTTGTTGTTCATGGCGTTTCCAGCTAATGGCTAAATATAGATTCCAGTCGGATCCTCTAATGCATCATGCGCTGCTTTTTCCCCCCCTCCGCCTCCCTCTCTTTACTTCTCATGCAATTCTAATGGCCTGAGATGAGCGTCGAACATTAACTCGATGCTGGACACGCTCGCTCGCTCACGTCGGGGACGCGCGGCGGCAACGTCTGCTCTGTAAAAGCTAAAGCGCTGGTCCGCACGTCCATAGAACGTCCTTTCATGTGTGACTTTACTATCACCATAGCAACTGTTGCTCTCCGACTGTAATCTGTTCACAAGAAACGTTTCAAAAGAAAAAAAAAAGGACAAACCAGAGGAAGACGGAGATAACGAGCTGACCAGACACTGAGGCAGCATGTCAGATGAAAGCCTGCTTCTTTTTTTTTTTTTCTAACATTGTCTGTTGAAGTTGGGACTGTCCGCCTGCCTCGTGTTCTGCTGCTCTGCTTTTAAAGCGAGCATTCAGAACTTATAAAGTGGGATTCTTTTAAAAGGTTGTTAGCAGGTCATGGGTTATACGCGGCAGATAAGCCTTTGTCAACATGATGGAGTTGATTTGTCCTCTCTGAAGCAATAGCCATTTGCTTCAGACTCTTATTTACTGTTGTTCAGACATGAATTGCTTCCAACCTTTCAACAGCACCGCGTTGGAAAAATCGCGAACCATCCCTTCATGGCACAGAGGTACAACAATATGATGAAAATCCAGACGGACCTCAGGGATGATGGTAATTTTCAAGCCGATTTGCTGCGTAAGGACAGGCTTGTGCCGTCCACGCCGCTTCAGAGCATGCTTTGATCACGCCCCGTCGGACTTCTCTGGGACTTTGTAGAGCCACATTCATTTCTGATTGCTGATTTTGCTGAATTGCTGATTCCACAAAGAGAGGAGAGGCCAGATTAATTCACTAGTCATTTGTCATGCAGTAAAAGCCCCGTTCACACCTGCTCTGCTCTCCTCTGTCAGTCCAATGACAACCGAATGTGTCAGTATAATGTCTAAATTACCACCCCGGTGCTTTTTGCTCAAAGATTTATGACGGCAATCTGTCCAAGTCAGGATTAGCAACTTTAGACGTGTTGCTTTTGAAAAGTGCAAACTTTGGCAGGAGATGCACAGGGCATGTTGTTTTTCAGACAACTGACTATTAAAGGACCCTGCAGCTTCTCGTCTTTTGGCGTCCTTCATATTAAATAGAGTTTGATATGTTAGCACTGTAGCCTCTCCCACGGCTTTCTGTTACAGTAGCATGTGAAGATGTGAAACAAGAAATAAAGTGCCTTGTCAGCTCTTGCATCCATAATTTGGTCACCGGATAAGCCAGGCGGTGATGGATTATTTTTGTGGCTGTTGAAGTATTTTCCTCCATGAGCTCCACAGCAACAGAATCAGTCGCCTGGGGATAAATCATGAACAAAGCTGAGAATTAAACTGGAATAACTAAATAAATAAAATGAGACAGTGGCATCAAAGCAGCAGAACATTGGTAATTTCAGGTCCTTGATGCCAGTCATAACAAGACTGCATGAAAATAAACAAATACTTTAAAAATGAGACCAGACCTGATGTTCTACAATACTTTCTTCATTTCCTCATGTAAAATGTATTTCTCAGTATGTCAGGAGGCATAACAAGATAGAAAACTGAAACAATATGCCTTTCCATGAAAACTTTGCATGTCCTCTTCAAGACTGAAAATGTTTGTTTTTTTCCCTTTACCTTTAAATCACTGTCCCATTAGCATTTAAATATGTATTGATATTTATTTTAATTTTAACGTTGAGACCTTTTCAACTGAAACACCTGGAGCAAAGTGAAACGCCTGACCTGTTCCAAAAGTCACAGAAGCTGATGTGAACTCTTTGTTATTGATTTTTGAGCAGCTTTACTTTTCTATCAGAGCTTGCCTGAACGTAGGCAAGATGTTCCTTCCCGTAGGCGTTTCAAGTGGAAAGGTCACGGCTTTGACATGGAGCACCAGCTTCCCCACACATGAACAAAACACCCATTACCAACTGTTTTCTTCACTACCTACCATTTATTCAGGTAAAATAACAGCCTTGTGGCGCTCATATCCAAAGCCCGCTCTCGACCAACACCCGTCAGCGCATAGCATGATACTCAGCTGGCAGAAAACACCATAAAAAATAACCTCGTGCCCCAAACACCAGTTATTCAGGACAGGACTCTTACTCACTGAACCACACAGGTATAAAGAGCTTCGTCAACCTGGACGGTTAATGTTGCTGAATCCTTCGTGTCGCTGCAAATCCGTTGATCAATGCCTGGGTTGCCTTTAAAACGGCTCAGCCCGGGTTAAGCTGAAACGCTGGACAAGAAAACAGGGAAGGAAACGATAAAAACACGCCAGGAAACCACTCAGCCTCACCAGCAGGAGTTTATTAAGAATTTCACAAGACCAAACATTTATTTTGATAGACTCCAAAGAGAATTTACTTGTTGTTCTCACCTTCACAAATCCAGAACTTCTTCAACCATCGCTGGGTCCACAAGAACCTCGATACTGTGCTTCATTTTTAACATCGGCGCGGTTGACTGAGGGAACATCAGCTGCTGTTAGTGTCAGCAAATGCGTTTGCGTGTGTTTGCTGAGGCCTACGAGAGTTACGCCGTGCACATGGAGGAGGCAGATGGTGGGGACAGATTTTCTATTCTCGGATATTCGTTTTCTTTACCGCGTCTTACAGGCATCTGCTCCGATAGGGCTCACCTTGTGTTGCTTTTCTCTCTTTTTTTAAAAATTTCTTTCATAAAATATGAAATCCTGTGTGCTGAGATACAGGAAATAATTGTGACCGTCGCAGCTTTCATGTTGATGAATTAAAATAGGATGGTGTGCGGCGTGTCCTACCAGATGGGAGGGGAGAAGGGGGGCAGCGTGGACACCATGAGACGCTCGCAGAAAGGTTCCGAGGTTAACCTGCCTCGAATCTTGCATCCCCAACAAAAACTTCCCTATTGCCAAGTCCTTATATCTGGGGGGGCACTTCTCACTCTCCATCTGTTACCATCTGTGCCTTTGCTGTCCCCATTCTACTGTGACAAGGAAAACCATTCAGAGACAGGCTCCGAAACGGTACGGAGCACGGCGAACAGTAAACGTTCCCTCTGTGGTCCTGGAGCACAGCTTCAGTGTCAGGTAGGGGATTACAATGTTTGAAACCCTTTGACATCCGGTAGTCTGAGCTGCATTTTTGAAAACTTTACTTCATTCTGTTCCACTTTCTGTGATCATCTTAAGACATGAGGAACTTCTGCTAAGAAAGAGTTGGGATTGGGTCTTTTTCCACTTGACAACTACAAACGACAATGTCTTTCATTGGGATTTGTTTGTTGGAAACCAAGAAAATGTAGCGCATAATTATGTACCAATGGATTATGATGTGTCGTCTTTCAAATCTTTTTCATGAATACCAATCTAAATAGTTGGTACTTAGCCTTTGGCATTTTGATACCGACTCATCAGGAGCCTTCAGAGCTCACCTATTCAGAATATCGTCCTCCTGTGTGTAACTGAAATACATTTCAAATCCAACTATTTCTAAGATATCAGAGGCTTCTTAAAGAACATTAGTGAAACAAAAAGCATCACAAAGACCAAGGAATACCATGGTAACTCTACAGACTTCAGGTGGGAGAATTGGATGTCAGAACTAACCATTAATCGTCTATACCAGTGGTTCCCAAAGTGTGGGGCCTACAGGGGGCGCAGTGCCATTGCAGGGGGGTGCGGGAAGCGGTATGGATGAATGGAGGGAAAAAAACAGTTACACAAAAGTGTTTCACTGTAAAGATGGTTTGTAGTTTGTTTTGTTGCAACTTGAAGTGTGAAATATACTTCAGTGGAGTTTGTAAACAAAATATGTGTATAGGTTTATGTCTGATTGAACGATGTGTGATTTGTTTTTCTTTTTTGGAGGGGATTTTATTGTAATCCATAGGGGGGGCCCAGAAAATTTTTGGGAACCACTGGTCTAAACAGCCAACCAACCTATTACTGGTGCCTTTTGTCCAACGGCCACTGGCCAAACGGCAGGGCATATGCAACTTGGAGAGATTAGCTGATCTAACAGTCATAGTTTTTAACTGAGGAAGCCGGAGAGAACCCACACATCCACAGGGAGAACATGCAGACTCCATACAGGCTGGGATTTGAACCGAGGACCTCGCTGCAAGACAGCATTACCACCAGCTGTTCTGCAACAGGACACCCTCAATAATTAATGTCCATGCGTACATGACACATCTGAGCTAACTAAATGTTGCTGCACGTTTGTCATTTTACTTCAAATCAGATTTTTTTTTCTGGTGAGCCAAAAAATATTAACTTAACTCATTTTTACTCCTCTTAAAGGGGAAAAAGCATTTTTTTTCCCTAACTCATATTTTTATTATTTTATAATGTACATTGCAATGAATGCTACAACCTAATGACTGTACAATGTCATGAAAACATAAGTACAAAGTCTATACGTTTCACATGCAGATTTTATGTAAAGACTAATTAATTATGACCTCAATCTTTGAATCTGGGGGCTTTGTTAATCAGAAATAGTACATAGAGCACAACGCAGAGAATGTAGAATACAAACTATACTTTTGCCTTCAATATTGTATTACTGAACCAAATGATTTTCCATGACAATATAAAATAGATGTGAAATCACAAATTAGCCATAAAATACTACGGATAATTATTTCTTGTTCTTCTCTGAAAAGAGCCAGACTTCCCGTCACTACAGCAGACCAGGAGCCCAGTCATACAGTCGGAGCTTTAATTAAATCTTATTCATGTGTTAGAATGGCCCAGTCAAAGTTCAGATCTTGGGGCTGAATTGAAAATATGAAGTATGACTTAAAAATTTGCTGTTCACTGATGTTTTCCTTCCAGTTTCACTGAGCTTATAATGTATTGTAAAAAGAATGGGCGAAGATGTCGGTGCCTAGAAACCCCAAACTGGGAGAGACGTCCCTCAACATAGAAATAGTGACAAAAAAATCACTTTACACTTTTAAGGTATAAATGTAAAAATCCTCTGTTCTGGTAGAATCCCAATAAAACACACTGACGTTTCGGTTTGCATTGGGAATAAATGTAAAAAAAAAATTAAAAAAACCCAGCAACAAATAGCTGGGGTATGAATACTTTTGCCCTGTGCATGCACATCAGAGCAGCAGGACTCTGACCGCCAGTGTGTGGCGTTGTGCGCGTTGCACGCAGCAGGCAACTCTTTGTCAGACGAATCTCCAGTCTCTTTCTTCACGAGCAAAATCATTGTGAGGGCCATTCAGCTCTGGCCTTCCAGAAAGCCAGAAGAATATGTGTGTGTCACCTCCCTTCACAAGCGCTCACACACAAACACACACCTTCTCCTCCTCACCTCTTCGTTCTGACAGAGTGCAACAACATGAAACAGCATGCCCCTCAGCTCTTTAGTTTTCAAAATACAGCACGCTCGCTCTTCTCAATCTGAACCCGGAGCACGTAGCACACGAGTTGCGCCATGCGCCGACTCCAGACGCTAGTTCCCTGTGCAAACCCTGCTTATTTTTTTATTTGTATTTCTTTTTTATGATCATCTATCTGTGCGTAAACCTCAAAATCTCTCCAGAAGTATGATTTGGCGGGTGGAGGGTGGGATGAGTGAAAGGCACGCTTGCATGTTAAGAAACCAAATGGCACGGAGCATCTGGTTAGAGCTCATCTTGAGAGAGCGGCGCTGAATTGGGCCGATTGTGTTTAAAATGCAAGTGGAGCAGCATGCATTTTGCATTACATTACAGAGCGAGTGAGTCAGGAAGATCAGGCGAGAGAGCGCACAACGGCGTGTGAATAGATTGTAGATACAGCAGAAGGGTTGGTTTGAACAACAGCGATCATCGCAGCAGAAACATTTCCTGTGCGCCTGCTGCTGTTCTTCTCATTCGGTCCGTCGATGGATCCTGAACGTCGGCGTCCGACTGGGACTGCTAAAGGCACGGCGGAGGCTCGACGTACCGCGGATCTCAAAAGTCCACCTTGTTAAAATTCCAGGTTTCGAGATCTTGATAAATAATTTCCAAACCTCTCCCATGATTGATGCAACACATGTCCAGTACAATTCAACTGGGGGAATAAAATCTGTACAGGAGAAAAAGTCAAAGAATAATAAACAAAAAAGCTGCTGTAGCGTCGCTGCAAGTGTGGACACCCTGTAACTAATACCCTCTTGAAAGGCCTTTAGATTGAACTTCAGCATTCAGGCTTATTCCGTTTACACCTGTCACCATTTCTGGTGAATTTGTTGAACCAGAGATAAACTTTGGGCATCCTAGTCAGTATTTGCTTGACATTTGCATCCTATGCTACCTAATGCAATAGTTTCCAGAGAGGTTACAAAAGATAATGATAATGTTTACGGTTTTCTGGAGCGCAACACAAAGCTCGACGTCATTCATAGCAAATACATTACCTTGACATTTGAAATAGCAACGCGTTAGATTACTCGTTACTGAAAAACATGGTCTGACATCAGTAACGCGTTACTTTGTAACTTTGTACTCACATCACTGCTTATAATGCACTGATTCCTGTACCAAATAGGCAAAAGATGGATGTTACTTTCCAAAATTGATGAAACCACCGTATGAAAATCTTCCGAGACTCTTGACAGTAACAGTGAATGGAGCTGCGGCAATTTGGAATAAGTACTAATTGTGTTCCAGATGTGACCACGACTCTTTGTATTCCCAACACGTCTACACTAGAAGTCCAGGGTAGACGCATCTTCTCCCAAAGAAAACACAGGCCTTCCTTACCAAGACCTTATTGGAGACTGTGTTACTGTTTCAAAATAGCCAAGCTAGAACCTTTTGGGTCAGAATTCCAGAAGATAATTTTGGCACAGAAACAGCCCTGAGCTGAGAACTTTTCCTCAGACTAAACAGAGGGTTTTTTTTATGAGATGGAAGAAAGGATGAACAGCGGCAGCCAGCATTGATCCGCTAGATGAGTACAGAACAGAGGAGCGACGCTGAATCAGACCCAGATTTGATGTTCACTTAGAGACCGTAATGACTGAGCCATCATCAAACCCTCCCCCATCTGTTGAGGATTGTGGTCTCATGAATAAGTGAGAGGATTGCATTTCCAAGACATGCACTTGCATTTGAACTGTTTTGGGTTTTTTTTCCTTCCTCCATTTTGCACAAGCTCTTTAATTTGCTCCGTGCTATTTTCTGATTTTCCTTTTGGAAAATGCGTGGCTTGGAAGAAGAAATTCCCAACAGTTTGATGCGACATCGTTGAAAATAAAGTCAGTTTTGGGTGGAATAAGCTCATTTTGGTGTAACGCAGTCTTGGAGCGGAGCCCGAGAGTTGCTGCTGAGGATGTTCTACCTTGTCAACTTCAAGTGCATGGATTAGCAAGCCTCTTTAAGGGTGCTGCTAACTGATGTACAGGATGGTCTTGTGACCTAGATTTTGAGAGGAAGAGGCCTAAATTGTTAAAATTCTCCAAGGTGCTGCTGGTATCCTTTTGAAATTCCGCCGTCTCCCTGCGTGACGGCCTGTTTCTTTTAACCCCCCTTCTCCCGCTCGACTTTATGAGGGGTTGGTGTACGGTTTTGACATACGAGATAGCACCCAGTGCTCGCCTCCACATGTAATCAAAACGGCGCGTCGGCAGACTGCGCGGTGACAAAATGAGAAAAAAAGGTGCCGGTGTCAAGGAGATGTCAGGGCGGCTGCGGAGACGGAATATTCAGCGCCGAGGTGGAGAGGATGTCAGTGGAAAGCCTTGGGCCATCCAGCCACACATTCGTGACAGCCCTCCCCTTCCCACCGCCGTGCTGCCGCCACCCGGCATCCGTCTCGTGGGGAGGGCTTCGGCGGATTGTGAGTGAGCGCTGGACCGAGATAATTCCTCTCAATAGGAACCAGTCAGGCTGGTTTGTCACCAGCAATAGCACCCATGGGAACCACAGGACATGGGTGCAGGAAAGGAGTGAGTACATCCCCAGCATAAACTCCCTAAGCCTCTGTTTTGTTTTTGAATGCCTAACTGAGTGATATAATAGCTCGTGGTAGTGTTGTCAGCGTTTCCCGGCATTTTCCTATTTCATCCACCCGCTTTGCCCAACTTCATTCCAATTTCAGCTTCAATCTTCTCCAAGTCTTTTCTCTCGTCACATTTAATTTGCTATTCACTCTGCATTTCCTATTCCATAAATATTTATACAAGTGAAGACACACCACACACACACACACACACACACATGCATATGCACAGTACGCTAGCACCAACGTGGCGTGATACTAAACGCCGTCGAAATTGAAGTGAGCTCACACGACCTAATTTCCAGTATTCACTCCCTCAGTTTCATTTTCTGATCTTTGTCTCTGGGATTTTCTTCCTTTGTTTTTTTTTTTTTTAACTCTCTCACTGTTTCACTGCAGGTCAGGACCGTACGGAGGCGGGGCTTATTAAGCGTTTCCGTGGAGATGGCGTGCGCTACAAGGCCAAGCTGATTGGGATTGATGAGGTGACAGCCGCGCGCGGGGACAAGCTGTGCCAGGACTCCATGATGAAGCTGAAGGTGAAAACTTCTCTATGGGTTTATCTCTCTCTCTCTCTCTTTCTCTCTCTCTCTCTTCCTCTATTTGTGTGTGTGTGTGTGTGTGCGCGCGCGCATGTGTGTGTGTCATTGAGGTCCTCATCATCTCGGTCTGATTTGGAAAAGGCTTGCTCGAGCATGACTGTATTGTCTTTTGAGTGAGTCATGGGAGCTGTCCTCTCCTGTGTGACTCACTGAAACTGTATGACTGACCTGCTGGAACACAGGAAGGTCCAACTATATCAATTCTTCGTTTTCTTTGAAGTATAAAGAAAAATGAACCAAACAGCTGCTGAGGTTCTCTTGGCGCCGAGTTGCGGCGTCCCTTCGCTTCAGTCCTCTTCTAGTTAGCTGTTTTAAGTTCAGCATAGCTCAAAGCCCTTCGCATTAATTCGCGCAAATAATTTTTTTGTGACCTCCGAGGCAAACTGGCTCCACATCCTGAGACGCTTTGAGCTGTGTGTGACTTAAGTAGGAAAATCTCCCCCCACACCCTCACCCCCCGTAACCCCTGAAGCCCCGACTCCCCCCAACTTACCCCCAATTAGTCTGTCTCCTCCGCGTTTTCTTGTGTCACTCACTGACTGCTATTTTTACAACAAAGTCCGTGCTGTTCCACTTGTGGCACATGTGCGAACTGCGATAACATGACCCAGATAACGTCGCAGGCTAGTGTTCTCTGCAGATTGTTGCAAAGTGAATCAGGTCAAATCCAGCCCCATGGTAAGAAGCAGTGCAAGTGATTGTGCATTTGCTTTAAACATATAAGAGGCGCATGTTTAGCAGTGTAAATAATTCAGTTAAATGTAATATTTAACCTACAAAACCCAGTTAGATGTGATATTTAACCTACAAAACTCAGTTAGATGTGATATTTAACCCACAAAACTCAGTTAAATGTGATATTTAACCTACAAAACTCAGTTAAATATAATATTTAACCTACAAAACTCAGTTAAATGTAATATTTAACCTACAAAACTCAGTTAAATGTAATATTTAACCTACAAAACTCAGTTAGATGTAATATTTAACCTACAAAACTCAGTTAAATGTAATATTTAACCTACAAAACTCAGTTAAATGTGATATTTAACCCACAAAACTCAGTTAAATATAATATTTAACCTACAAAACTCAGTTAAATATAATATTTAACCTACAAAACTCAGTTAAATGTGATATTTAACCCACAAAACTCAGTTAAATGTAATATTTAACCTACAAAACTAACAAGAAAATACACTACCAACTACCAAAGAAATGTTGCAGATGGTTCTAAAGCATTTTGTATCTTGTTTGTTGCATAAGTCTTTATAATTATAGATTCACTGATTGTTGATTTTATGGCCAGTTTATTGTCTTTATTTCTCTCTTTTTTTTTTGCACAATTTCAGATGTAAAAAGTTGACGATAGCAGGACAAAGATCAGATTTACAGTCGGGTTAAATTGTTGTTTGACTTTAACTTAGGCTTAGAGTATATTGTCATTCAACTGCACTTCAAAATGTACAAATTGAGCAAAATGTCATTGTACCTCTCCAATGAAAGACATAAAAACGATTACTGAATGATTTATTCTCGCCTCATTGTGTCTGTAGAAATATCTTAAGACGGCAACGCCACGTTTTCAGAGAGAGAGCAGTTGATGTTATGCAGCTCCGCAGTGAAACACAATTTTCAAAAACAGAGACAAAATGAGAGGACAGTTAAACTCTTTAGTGTCTTACATTGGAGTTGAGCGTAATTAGCAGGAGTATCACAGTTTGTGAAGTTAGCATTGGTTGGTAGATAAAACTGGAGTCACCAAATGGAGAATGAACAACTGTACAGAATACAGTTTTCTTTCTAGAAGTTTCTTACACCCTTTGTGGTGTTTCTGCATTCGTCTTCAACACTTTGTTCCTACCGATCCCTCTTCCCTCGGTAACAACTTCCACACAGAGTGGCTCGGTTTGAGCACAGCCTGTTAGACTTTAGGTGTTTTGCGTCTACTGATTAGAAAAAGACGCTTTTCTTTAGCTTTCAACCGGCTGATCTCCGATCTTGTGCAAAACCATCCAGTTCCAGTCAGCGACCAATTTGTTTGCGCATCTCTGAAAATTACACTCATGAATGTTTATATTTTCCGCTTGGCAGCAGGGTGGCTCCATTAACCGATGAACAATTTTCTCTTGGTCTGAGAAAATTATTTTATTTTAATTTTTTTACATTTTTTTAGCTAAATTACTGGGTATAAAACAAGCAAGGAGAATCTTTGATCTGATGTCCAAGTCAGATCGTGAGCGCATATAAATACTGTTACAACTGAGAAGCTTATGAAAACAAAAAATAAATATCTCAGATTAAAGTACGTGGAGGGATAATATTCGCTTATTAAAGTAGAATCAATCACTCCTGCAGAGTTGATGATATTTATGATGATGATATCATTCATCTGGGAATAATCTATCTGATGATTATTGGGATTGGGATGATTATTCCCAGACTGGGTGGTACTGGCATCCAGGTCCGGTGGGAAAATACAATACAGTGTTGAGATTAAACACAAATCTTCCCTGAAGCATCTCCTGTAGGAAAAATGTTAAAACTGTAGTTCATAAAAAAAAATAATAATAATAAAGAGTGCAGTTATGAGCTGTCAGTATCTTAAGTTTGATGTGTAATTTTCTAGAATCTTTTCTGACAGGAGGGCAAAAAAAATAGCAAAACTGGAGAAAGGATTACTTTGGCCTTCACTTATATTGCTGGAATGTTGGATCACTGGCTGCGTTTCCATTACAAATTTGCAAACATATTTATGTTCAGCTAATGTAAAAAGAAAAAACTGCTAATGCAGTTTTGCGAAATACATCTACTTTGATATGGCTGAAAAACAACCTCGTCCCAGAAAAAAGACTCATCAAAAGCAAGTTTTTTTATTTATTTTTTTTTTATTTTTTTTACGTACATTTTTATGGCTAACGGAAACGCAGCTACTGTTTTACTTTTGAAACAGATATTTATGGGATGGATATACTGCATATTTAATTTTAAATAGGCTTTGACAATGTAAGTAACTGAGTGCAATAATAACAAACATCTCAGAGATTTACAGTCTTTTAATGTGGTCAAGTTTACCATAGGTGAGCTGTTGTCCTGGCCCTGCGCTGACTGACCATAAAAACCTAATAAACACGTTAAATACGACTTGTTTTTACCTCCTGATTGATTCCCACTGAGCTCCCCAATAAAACCTGCATTATTTAAAAGAATTTGGGGCTGGAGTTGGACTCTAAAGATTAATCTCTTTATGTCTATTTAGTTGAGCTCTGCTCTGAGTTTGGTCTTAAATTGATTCGTGCAGGAGACTTGATTAATAAAATATGATTTCTCATTGGAAAAAAAACCCCTGAAACTATTTAAACTGGTGATTCTGGAGGAGGAAGGCGGGGTGGGATTTATGGAAAGCTGCACATGAGCCTCTTTGTAGGAGACTGGTTGGATAAATTGCTCTTGCAAAGAAGACTCTTATGCGTGGCTTCTTTGTGTTTCCCCCCCCATTGGCTTTTCTAGAGCTTAAACGTGTGGGAAGCCCCAAAGGAGAGGCAGTACAGCCAGAAGGCAGACCTTCACCCACATCCCATCCCGGGGGATATGTCCAATTAAACAACTTTTTGCTGCCTTGATCTGACATTTCAGCAGTGGCCTCCATGTAACTCCGGCAGTCACAAGCCAGAAGCCAGTTACAGTCAATGGAGCGGTCGATACAGACCTGCTATTATCTGGACAGGGGATAGAGGAGGGAACAGGTCTGTATTGAGCTGCCTCTCGTTGCCACTGGGACTAATCCACAGAATGGAAAAGCCGATGGCTGACTGACAACACCCCTCAGCTCTTGTGCCCACCTACCTCTTTCTCTCTCACTGCTTACTCTGCTCTCGATCCTCCTTTTTTTTTGTTTTTCTTTTTGTATCATATCGCCCCAGCTCACCGGTTTCCCAAAAGAAGACCGTTCATTCCTTCTGAAATGAATAAAAAAATGTTACGTAGAGTTTACAAGGTTTTACTATTAAACATCTAACCGCGCTTTTATGTTGAGCAACCCGGATTCAGTAGCTTGCAGAGCCACTTTTTGTTGCCTTTTGAGTTGGGTTGGGCGATACGGAATATTTTGTGGTAGTATTGTGATAACAACAAAAAGTTATCACTTATTTCTTTGGTAACTGTAGAGCTGTGAATGGAGCAATTACAGCCTCAAAAACACAAATATCGCTCTTGAAAAACATTCCCATTTGTAAAACGCTTCTTTAGGAGACCAGTCACATAAAAAAGGTTTAGTGATGCTCTCATTGAACAAAGTAGAGGAAAATAGTTTTAAAAAAAACAACAATCCTGACATTACAGACAGTTTTGGAGGGTCTCAAACATCATTAATTGGAATTTATTGTGCCAACAATAAATCAAAAGTTCTTTATAAGAAATTTATCACGATAAATGATAAACAATGCGATAAGTGCCCTCTCTTCATTTTGGGGTGTGTCTCTACCAAGTCTGGACATCTAGAGACTAAATAATTTTTAGTCTAGGCTTTGACTGGATTAGGGTTCTAGCAGGTACACATACTTCAGCTTCGATATAATCTTCTATGAAATGATCGTGTTGAGTTTTATCTGCCCAGCCTTAATGATTTTTTGTTTTTTATTTAGAGATATCAGATCAAAAGACAAAAAACTACAAATGCACATCACATATTTTAGGTTTTATTTGTAAAAAGTGTTGACAATTATTTATCATTGTCCTTCCAGTTCACACATGAGCTGCATTGTGTTGGTCAGTCACATAACATTAAGGTCATCTGAGCACCTCTTTCCTGTGGAGTTCCTCAAGGCTCGGTTCTCAGCCCTCTCCTTTTTTCATTGCATCTTCTTCATTTTAGAAAAATCCTTGCAATTATTTCCATTGCTACGCAAATTACTCTTCGATGTATCTCCATATAAATCCCATTTGCCATTTATCTTTCTCTAAAGTGCCTCGACGCATCAAAGCTCGGACGGCCATGAATTCTCCAAGCTTTAATGAAAATAAAACAGAGGCAAACACTCGTCCTCCAAACCTCGGTGATCTGTAGCCGTATGTTAAGCAACAGGTTCTTTTTAGATGTACTTTATAAATAAAATTGTTATGGATTTGGTTAATTTTGGGAGCACAACTCGTCCAAGTGTCAAAACCTCCAATTTTTTAATTTTCCACAAAGCTCAAAAAGCTTTCAAGGAGGAATTTGGAAGTAGAAATGCTCTGCTGCACAGAGGAGGTCAAGCATTTTTTCTTCCACCCCTAAACCGAACCTGCTGCTTTGTCAGCCGTAGCCTCTGCACATAAGGCAAAGTCTTTCTTCTCTTATCATCTCCCCGCTTTTCCTTTTCTTCTCCCGACCATTTTTCTCTCGGGCGTTGTTCAATGAAAGGCATGTCAAGCTCACAGGTTGCATCAAACGGAACACGGTGGAAATTTTAATTGTTTTCTTTATCGGGGCGCGAGAGTGTAGGAGGAAGAGGGGAGAAAAAAAAAATATAGAGAGAGCGCGGCTGCAGATCCATGGGAAAATCATACTTCAAAGGCTGCAGTGGTTGTTCAGTCAGCAGTACGTGTGAAGCTGCTGGAGCAAGCTGGTCGGCAGCGGCGCTCTCCATTCAGTCAGCAAATCTAACCTTACTGTCAGTAGACGGTGCTTGTGTTTTTATCACGTCAAAGCACAGAACACCTACTTCAAGAGGTCGGGGTAATGTGATTCGCCGCTCAAGTTGAAGTGAGATTCCCTCTGAGAGAGAACCTTCATGAAAAAGACAGATAAAAGAACATCCTGTCCTATCTCACCCTTATGCATCTCCTGCCACCCCAACCCCAATCCTTCACATCACATGAATCCCGTCTTTTATGAACCTCCCCCAGTCACAAGTCGCCCCGCTCTCACCTTAGAACGAGGCCAACTGCCTCTCCCTTCATGACTTCTCCTCTTGCTCCTTGCAGGGAATGGCCTCGTCAGCGCGCTCCAAGGGGGAGCACAAGCAGAGGGTCTTCTTGACCGTCTCGTTCGGCGGGATAAAGATTTACTGCGAGAGATCAGGGGTGAGTAGCGCGTCAACGCGGAGGCTGCCAGGAAGCGGCCAGCTGCTGCCAGCGTGAGGACGTCCAGAGGGCACGGCTCACTTCACAACAGCTGCCTTCCTGGGCCGCCATCTTAGACGACTGACCGGCCAAAACGCTGTTACGATTTGGTCTGCGCATTGACCAAAACGTCAAATATTCTCCCAATCACAATTGAAATCAAGCACTCCCGAGTTACTCAGAAGGCAGTTAGACATTTAGTTTATTAAACATTAAAACTCTTGATGACATTGTCCCAAGTTGAGAGGTTTGACCTTAAGGGCTCCGGTCAGGGTGAATGATACATTAATTCTGGGTTTTTGATGATGAATATGAATTGTTGAACTCCTGCTTGAACAAGTTGGTGTTTATCGTGGAGAGGAAGTTGAGGATGACTGTGACTCAATGGAAAGAGTCATCGTCTTGCAGTCGGAAAGTCCATTTAGCTAATCCTCCTTTTTCTAATCCATCCCCATAGTACGGTGTGTCAGTACCGCTGTCACTGATTTAGGCCCTCAGCATGACACTACCGTCACCTTGTTAACAGCTGGCACAAACTTCTGAGGTTTGAAAGCCTCACTTTGGCCGAACAATTCAACCTTTTTCTTGCTTAGCCATTATTTTTTTCTGTAAGAGAGTTGACTCGTCTATGTTGATGTGACATTTAGATTGGTGTTCCAGTAGATGGCAGACTTAAGTTCTGGTTGTTCCTGGTTTTTATTACACATGATGACCAATTTCCGCTCATCTCAGCTTGACAACTTAGGTGAGACTTTGATGCAGTTGGGAGTTTTCACAGGACTTAGACACCAAATGCATATTCTGGTTTTTGAAAGGATGACCCAGACAAACTTTAATTGACCTTCCCTGGAGTTAAAGGCTTGTTGAAGATGTTTAAAAGCCAGGCTCATGCCAGAAGCAACAGATTTAGATGAGCTCTGCTATTCCTGCCTAGAAGGTGGGTCATTCAGCCATAATTTGTACCAGGATGCTTTTCATTTCTTTTTTTTTTTTCCCCACCAGGGGGCTTTTTGCGGGCTCTAGTGTCCCTTATTTTTTTTACAGTAGGCTGACAGGAATGGGGTAAGGAGAGGGGGGAAGACATGTGGTAAATGTCGACGGGTCCGGGAGTCGAACCCGCGACGGCCGCGTCGAGGACTCAAGGCCTCCAAATGTGGGTCGCGCTAACCCCTCCGCCACCACGGCACTCCCAGGATGTTCTTCATTTCTGCTAAAATATTTATCCAAGTAGTACTGAGAGTGTATATTTGAACCTGAGTCACACAAGGTTTCTGCAGGCTTTACCAACTCTAAATTAAGGCTTTTGAAGACCGTGATGACATAGATGTAAGACCTCTATGTACAAAAGAAAGTAAATCTTCACCTATCCATGATGGACTTAAAAAAGCTAGTTAGCTTACCAGCTACT
Organism: Alfaro cultratus; assembly: GCA_903066825.1. Taxonomy (NCBI): domain Eukaryota; kingdom Metazoa; phylum Chordata; class Actinopteri; order Cyprinodontiformes; family Poeciliidae; genus Alfaro; species Alfaro cultratus. The sequence goes on along the minus strand of CAEFZX010030305.1, from coordinate 5,279 downwards.
TTCTGGTAGCCTCACTCACCTCGATACACAGAACATGTGTTGGGGTGACTCAAACTTAAGCCTGACAGAAAATATTATTGTAGTATATATTATATAATATTATAGTAGTGTGTGTCTCTCTCTCTCTCTCTCTCTATATATATATATATATATATATATATATATATATAAATATGTGTGTGTGTGTGTGTGTGTGTGTATTTCTGCCATGACAAAATTTAAAACCTGTGATTAATGTATGTGTTGTATTTTAACCTGCATGTATTTAAATGAATTTAAGACATTTTAAGATCTTAAAGTAAAAATTCATGAATACTTTTATGATCTCAAAGGGAAACTACATTGTTTTAAATGCATGAATTTCAGACTTTTTAAGGTTGGGTAGACACTCTGTCATCATTTCCACCCAACAAATTCAACCTATTGCACCTTATTTTTGTTTTTATAAGCCACTGAAGTTCTATGTTGCGTTATGACTGCCCTGTGGAAAAGACATGGTTCAAATATGTCACTGAAAGGCCAAAATAATCTGAAATTCTGGTCCATGAGATGTGTATGTAAATCTCGCCGGCTCATGCCTTTTCTCCAGGCGGGTTTGGAGGATCACCGTTTCACTACAGGACAATCCAGGGACTCTGGTTTTTCCCCTCCATCCCGCGGTGCAGTGCCGGCTAGATGGGCCCACTTGGCTCATCAGCGCTAACCGCTAATTAGCTCTCAGTTCCACCCCTTAATGATCATTGCTGCTAATGCTAATTACAACATAGCTCCACCTCAGCTGTCTTTAGTGCTAAAATGATAATTGGGCAACAGTGATTGTCCTGCGGCTGCCGGCTCCCACCCGACCACCCCAAGAAAAAAGCCCTCACCTCGGATTGTTCCTCTTCCTAGTCTGACTTTGTAAAAGAGCGTTTAGCTTCTTGCCACGACCCGAGAGCTCACCCTGTTCTGACAGCCTCATTTGTTGTTTCAGAAGCCGTGCCCCCCTAATGCGCCGCGTTGTATTTACCGATTACACGGCAGTAAGTAACCCTGCGCTTAATACGCCTCTGTGGGCTGTTTAGGTGGAAATGGGGAGAGGGGGATCACTGCGGTGTACAGTCGGCGAGCATTTAGACAGAAATGCTTTCAGTAAAGCCGACATGATTCTGTGGCGTATGGAAGCGCACTTGTCGTATTAGTTTTGTATTTAACATTAATCTGGAGCATTACCGGCAACAGTCCCCCACGAAAAAACCCCGGGTAAACGTTGAAATGAAAGCTCCTCCCAATGCTTAAGCTCATCCTGTCTAATAGAGCAGCAGCAGCAGATGGGTGTGCCTTAGTGACAGCTGAATCACTATCCTTTGTGTATGAAGGTGTTCTCTTTCAGGATATCCTCTGCTCCCTCATTTACGTATTTTGCATTTGATGTTACATGGCAGCACAAACATTACGCAACCCGGGTTGTGCAACTCCGTTCCGCGCTGCAGAAGCTACAATATCACAAACACCGTAGCAGTACAGACGTGGAGGTTTCTTTCCTCTAAATTGTTCAGCTGCACAACAGTATGCAAAGATGTTTAAAGTGGGCCTGACCTACTTTGGATGGCAACAAAGAGTGCAGCTCTGTGTCACTCTTTAAAAAGACAGAATGCAAGCTCTTAACAGGAGAAGATGTCGCCTGTGTTGATCGCCCCGCCTTCCTGTCGTTCAGGTGCTTCTGCATCACCACTCGGTCCATGAGATCAGCTACATCGCAAAGGACACCAGGGACCACCGGGCCTTTGGGTACGTCTGCGGGAAGGAGGGCCACCACCGGTTTGTGGCCATCAAGACGGCGCAGTCTGTAAGTTCTGGTACCAAAACCGAAAAGTGAAAGTTTGTGTAGTTTGTAGAGCAAACGTATAAAGCGCAGGTGAAAATATGCATCTTTTTACAGATTACGGATTAATACGCAGCTTTTTGGTATTATGTCAGGATCTCATAGACCAACTCAAGGTGGTGCATGATTGTAAAGTGGAGGGAGACGTGGTTTTCAATGGTTTTTACAAATAAAGACCATCAGTCGGAGGATCATTGGATCATCAGTAGGAATACATTTCTTGCATGGTCATGAATAAAACAAAAAACTTGTGTAATTAGTGGGCTAATTAGTGGGCTAATTACACAATTAGCCCAACAATCCATTTTTAACAAGGAAAAATGGAAACGTTTTTATTTTATTTAGGTTTTACTTTCTGTATTCTTTCAAGACGAGTTTCTCGGCTTTTAGGATGTTTCCACAAACCCATCGTCTACTTCCTGCTTTCAGGCGGAGCCTCTGATCCTTGACCTGCGTGACCTTTTCACGCTGATTTATGACATCAAACAGCGGGAGGAGATGGAGAAGAAGGCTCAGAAGGACAAACACTGTGAGCAGGCTGTCTACCAGGTAAGGCTCTGATTTCCACTTCCCCTCCGCATCGAGTTTCTGCACATTATCCACTTAATGCACAGAAAATCTACATATTATCAACTGATTTAGTTTTTTTTTCTCTCACTTTAATCATACGAGTGTTGATGCCTGCGATTTAAGTAAATCACAGCAACCCTTTGTCATTGTGTAACTATGATTACTTACAGATAGACTTGGATTGTAATGGGGGTTTTTTAGCCTTCATTTTTTAATTTTTTTTATTTTTAATGAAGCTCAAAAACAAAATGTGTCATCTGCCCTCTTCCTCAATCGCAGACCATCCTGGAGGACGAAGTGGACGACCCGGTGTACCAGGTAGGTGAGCGGGCGCTACGATCAGACCCAGAACACTGGACTGCTTTTCTAGCTTCACTGGAATAAAACACATTGAATGGGGGGGAAAAAAACAAAACTTTAATATATTGCTTCTTTCTCCAGCCACTGATCTGCTTGAATTAATATTTCATAATATTGCACCATTCAGTAATACACAGTAGACCATCCTAGTGAACAGTTATCTTCAACCATCCAACTCCCATTTTGCCAGTGCAGTGTTGTACAACCATATTTTCCGAGTGAATCTGTGTCAGTGTTCGGATTTTCCTCCAAAGACATGCCCCCCTTCACTTCCCCTCGACTGGATGTTGTCCCGCCCCCACTATTTTTACCCTGTATTTATTTGGCTCAACATGACTTCTTTTTTTTTTCTTTTTTTCTATTATTTTTTTTTCTCTGTGTTTGCTCACACTGAATACAGACAACACTAACTCTTACTCTGAATGCTATGTTCAGTGGTTCGTCCAAACGCCCCACCTCCCCCCAGAACACCTCTGGTCTTTGCTCTTGATGTGTGTTTTTACATGATGTCATTCCCATTTGTAGCTTTCGATTTTTGTTGATGCTGGTTGACAAAACGCCTGACTGTGAACAAAACCTTTGGCATTTTGGGATATATGTTTTGTTAAAGATTTAAGTCCATTCCTGTGGTTGCATAGAAATCTGGAGGTGGATGGACGCTGCATTAAATTATTACTCAGAAGCTGGAAATTTCTGATTCTATTTCGGAAAGACTTGATGGCCTCTCCCAAATCGCTATCCCAAAATTCAATATGGCTGCCGTGTGCGTGAAATATAGCGATAACTGTACGGACAAAATTACTTTTCTGCATCTTGGTAAATTATTTTGGAGCATATTATTGCACACCATCAGCTTGTGACTGTGCGATTCTAATGTTTGAATCATAAAAATGCACGTTTGGTTTTTTTTTTAATTTCATTAAATTCAATTTTGGTTTATTTAATCAAGGAAAGCACAGTAAACAATGTTGCATGACAAACTATCAACTGTTGTTTTGTACAAAGGTTTTTACTAACCATATGTTAATTTGCAAACCCAGTCCTTAGTTGGACCATTTAAAAAAACAACAAAATTAGAAATTCCCAACAAACAGAACATTACAGTAGGTTAGCCGCCTGTTAGCGCAGAGATGCTAGCTTGTTTTTGAGGTAAAAGTGTCCTTACAGCTCGTTTCATCTACAGTACTTTAAACATTAATTTGTACTTTTTGGGGGGAATAAATTGGACATAATAATTGCATAAAAACCAATCTTTAGAAAAAAGTAGCTTCTCATATCTTGGCGCTACCCAAATTCAATCTTCTGAGGCAAACAGATTAGCAACCTTTTAGCGCAAAGATGCTAGCTCTTTTTTTTTTTGAGGAATAAATTTACAATGGTAATTGGAAAAAAATCAATAATTAGAAAAAGAAAGTAACTTCTCTATCTTTTCCAAATCGCTGCTACACACGTAGCTTGCGGTGGTGTCATCCATCCGTTACCAATATCTCCCAAAATGTCAAACAAATTTCTTCTTTTTCATTTCATTTTTACATCAATTTCGGTGGATTTACAGCTGTGACATATTTGTAGACAAAAATCTGAAGCAATTTCTACACTGGAAGTGGAGTTTGACGCTGCTGAGGTGGAAGGCTAACCTTCAGCTAAGACCTCCACATTGCCTTGAACTACTGCCTGACCTGTTATACTTGTGCTCTTTCCTCTTCCCACCTCACTCTTTTTTTTTTCTTTTCTTTTCTCCCTTCCTCTTTCCCATGCCCCATTTTTCACACTCTTCCTTCCCCTGATCTTGTTCCCCCACCCGCCCTGCTCCGCTCAACGCCATCCCCGCTCCCTTGTGCTTTCGCTTATTCTGCTCATGTCTCCACACCTCTATCTCTCTGTTTTATATGCCATCTTCTCCTCCTTTTCTCACTCTCTCTCTCTGTCTCTGTCCTTCCCTTTCATTATTTTCTGCATCTCTATGCCTTGCCCACTGATTCTGTTCTGTAGTACATAGTGTTTGAGGCTGGACACGAACCCCTCCGTGGCCCCCAGTCAGAGGAGAGCGTTTATCAGGTACAAAGACAAGTTTTGCCCCACTTTTTTCCCCCCTCCCTCTTCATTCCTTATAAATAAAAAGGTAGCAGTATTTATGGTATGGCTCTGACCTGAAGGAAGCTCCAGTGTGTTAGTTTTTTTATTTTGTTTGTTTGTTTGTTTGTTTGTTTTATATGAATTTTAGTTAAAAAAAATAAGATAAGAATTGAGCAGTAGACTCCAGTGACACTTAGAAAGGTGACGCTTTAGATCTCGTGATTTCACAAAATTGAGTAAGACAGAAAGTTTAAATAATGCGATGAAATACCTTTTAAAAAGGCAGTTTCCTCTTTGGAGATCTCGTCTGTTTTTGCTTTTTTTTTTTTTTTTTTTTTTTGTGATTTGAAATATTTGAGTATTTATTTATTTGTGTAGGGGGTTTGCTTAAAACAAATGGCGGTTTTGG